>VNJW01011423.1:0-53082 GCA_008042615.1 Drosophila auraria
GTGATGCTATCGGTGCCAGAGCTTTGTGAACATATGTCCATAGCATCTTCGGGCTCCCGGATGGGTTCGATTTCAATCGATTTGGGGCTGCTAGAGCACCCTGTTTCTTGGGGTGTATTTACTATTGATTCCATAAATTGGTCCCACGAGTAATGAGGAAGGAAGTATCCCCCAGGGTAGAGCCTCATACCCCGGTTCGGGCACTTATACGACCGGAGGTGCCAGGTTTCCGGAAGCCACCGTTAGAAGACACACTAACGTAGTGCCATTCATCACAGAGGCACGGTACGGTAACACCGGTGATTACGGGTTTTTTCGAGTTTTCCTCTCTAGATCCGCCATATTTAGTCTAGAGCAAGGGCACCTCGAGCAGGATGTGGTTCTTCACCACGTATGGTCGGTCTTCAGTAGTCGGCATGTGACTGCCAACTCCCACTGGCTGAGTTAGCTTGGCGCGGCGACAGGCACACACGCTTCACTACCAGAGCCTTAGCCCTCAAATTCTCTTCATTACTTTTGAATAATGCAAAAAAAAAAAAATAATGTGACGTCAATGGATTTACCTTGAAGCCCCTAAAAATGGGCTACCTTTTGGGAGTAAGCATATGTGATCCCCATCTGGTGGTTGCCCATTTGGTCTACGGTAGCCAAGATATGGCCCGAAACCCGTTTTTTTTTTTCTCTTTTGAAATTTATGACTTTGATTTGCTTAAATTATTTGCATATTATTTGCATAATTGTTGTTTCTCTAAACAAAACAAAAGCATCTGCTTAAACATAACAATGTGATTTTTTCCATCACTCTGGTTCCTTTTTGCTCTAGAAAGTGGATCAAACATAACAGTTTTAAAGTTGTGTTAATTTTATGTCTTATGGAAATATTAAAATTAAGTTATACAGCTAAGCCCTTTACGGAGAAATTGAAAAAAAATAAATAAATTGAAAAGATAAAGCTAAAAGTTAAAGTAAGAGGAGTGATCTGAAAAGGGAGGACTTAATCCTTACACTAAAAAATATATCATTATATTATGACTATAACTAATTATTAAAATGAATTTTTTTCCAAAACCTTAAACAAAATAAATGCTTGGGTAAATTCCCAATTTTCTAACTAATTTAAAATAAATATTTTTGAATGAGGTATTACTTTTAAAGCTGAACTGCAGGAATTACATTAATTTTCCCCGCTTTCATTTAAGTACCTTAAATAAGAAAGGCAGAAATTATTTTAGTTTTTTTTTTTTTTGAATTTTCATTTAAATTTTATAACAGATCTTTATGTCTATCTATAATTTAAAAGAAATTTAAAGTCCTAAGAGCCTCAATAAAATTCAGTGCATTTTGAATCTAACCCAGAAAATAGAGCTAATAGATCACGAACTAATGTCGTGGCAGATATCCAGCAGACCGGTTTTATTTTGCAAGAATCATTGCATTAATAGTGTTTATTATTGTATTGGTTAGCAAGATATATTAAAGTTCTTGGAATGAAATATGCAGTAACTATTGTCGTATTGGAATATTATTGTTTACCTATAAAAAATAAAAAGACCTGCTTGTCCAGAGCAGCTAAGGAATGGTAAAAACCGAAGACTAAGAGCCTATTATATTTAATTAATAATATTATTTTATTATTGCAGTGACTTTAGTAAGGGAACAAAATTGGAATATATGTAAATTGAGTCATGATCTGTCTTCAAGTAAGAATAAACAAAGAATTTAAGAAACCCAGACTATATCTTATATTTTAAAGAAAGAAACACACTAGTATGATTTAGTTTTTTGAGTATTTTGTATTTTTATAAATATTAAAAAACTAATTCAGTTAAGAAATTCGGATCGTTCTCGGAGTTTATTTGCCAAAATTATTAGAATTGGAGCTGGCGCTGGCGTTGGCATTAGCACTGGCTGCGCCACCGCCGCGGGAGTTGGAAGAGGCCACAGCACTAGCATTGGCATTGGCGGCACCACCTCCGAAGCCCGCGGATTCGGCGTTGGCATTAGCGTTGGCGGTAGAGCTGCTGCCACCAAAACCTCCCTGACCTCCGGGGCCTCCGAAGCCTGGTCCACCGAATCCTGGACCTCCTTGTCCACGATGTCCGTGCTTGTTATGTCCACCGCCGAAACCGCCCTGTCCACCTGGGCCTCCGAATCCACCTTGACCGCCGAATCCACCTGGACCGCCGAATCCACCTGGACCGCCGAATCCACCTGGACCGCCGAATCCTCCTTGACCCTCAGCCTGGGCGTTGGCGCCAGCGTTTGCATTGGCCCCACCGAACTGTGGGGCAGCGGCGGCCACGGCCAGGACAACGGCGAGAACGACAAAGACCTTCATGCTGATGCTGATCTGCTACTCCGGACAAGTAACTGAGATAACTTGGTAGCCATCGCCCCAGGGCACGGCTTTTATATTAGCCAGACGGCCAGCAGACGCTGGCAGAAGCTGAAAAAACCGAAAACTAGACACCCGGTAAGAAATTAGCATGCAAACAATATTCACTGCCGAAAAATATATAAGCTCCGATATCGGGGGAATCTAAGCGCCAGAAAGAGAGGTATAAGCCGGCGATCGAATGCAATGGGCAGAGGAAAGTTTGCAAATGTCTTTAGACATCAACACGAGTCGTCTTCGTGGTGGTTTCCTCGGGAACCGGTTATCCCCAATCAATATTTAAGCGATTATTAATATTTGTGTTTATATTTCATTAAGTCTTAGCTTTTTTCGGCACAGTCACAGTGCGGCTTTCAGCTCAGAATCGGCGATGTGATGGCTGTTAATTATCACAGCATTTGCCAGGGTACTTTACCTACCTGTGTGTATATCTTTGATTGTTCTACAAATAGAAGTGCTGATTAACATAGTTAAAAAGCTGTTCTGGGTTTTAAAATCTCTTTGGAATAAATCATAAGTAAATCAATTAAAGGCTTACTAATTAAAAAAGGGTAGGTAGTATACTGTACTATACCATATATGTATATATACATACTATATTTCCCAATAGAAAAGCATATACTTATCATAAGTTAATTAGCTCTCCTGCCTTGTTAATGAATAAAATTAATTTAGAACGAGAAAGAAAGCTATCTTCGGTAAACCGAAGTTTGTATACCCTTGCAG
This sequence comes from Drosophila auraria, assembly GCA_008042615.1. Classification (NCBI taxonomy): domain Eukaryota; kingdom Metazoa; phylum Arthropoda; class Insecta; order Diptera; family Drosophilidae; genus Drosophila; species Drosophila auraria. Next base: position 3,122 of record VNJW01011423.1, read on the forward strand.
TCTGCAATTGGATCATTGAAATTCGATTCATTTTGGTAATGTTAAAAGAAAAATGTCAAATTATGTAAATTTTGTAAATTTTACATTTTACATGTAGAGTTTTACATTTTCATATAAATCGACCGATCCCTTCTATGGCAGCTATATGATATAGTTGTCCGATCTTAATGAAATTAAAACCGTAATTCTAAAACTATAAAAAACGACTATATCTCGAAATTTATAGAAATTCGTTGAAAAACAGAGAAGTTAAAATTTTTTTTACATTAATTTCCCCATCATTTCTATGGCAGCTATAGGATATAGTGGTCCGATTTCGGCCGTTCCGACATATATACTGCGTGCCAATGAAATAAGACTATGCTGAAAATTTCAGCCCGATAGCTCAAAAACTGAGAGACTAGTTCGCATAGAAACCGACAGACGGACAGACGGACAGACGGACAGACAGACGGACATGGCTAGATCGACTCGGCTGGTGACGCTGATCAAGAATATATATACTTTATGGGGTCGGAGATGCCTCCTTCACTGCGTTGCAAACATCATGACAAAATTATTATACCCTCTGCAAGGGTATAATTATTACGCCTGGCAAATAAGCTTTAAAAAATATTAAAAGATTTACCTTGTCTTCTAACTATTCTTTTTTACGCTCTCCTAGTAAGTTGTACTACAAAAAAGGCTCACATAAATAAAAACAGAAAAACCTTAAAAAAATATTTGTATAATATTTTTAATACAAATTACAACCCTTTAACCCAAACCTTAAACAGATCAATTTGACTCCATTTATGTATTATAAAAACTCGAATGACTAACCTAACCCTAAAAATTAACACTTAAACTTAAGAGCTTCCTTGTTCTACTGTCAATCCCAATTTATTCCATTTTATATGCCAAATTCATATTTATTTTCCTGTAAGCCCATTTAGAAGTTAACATAATTTTCTGGCATATAGATAACGGTTTGTTTTTTACTTTGAACCCAAACTTAATTTGAAATGCAAATTAATTGGTGGGCGTGCTTGGAGTAGTCGGGACAAATCGATGAAATTCACCACATGTTTTATTAATCGAATAGGTTGACATATAGACAGAAAATATTGCTATATTTTATTTTTATTTTCGTTAAAAAAAATCCCAATATATGTGGCTTAATTTTGAAAATCGAAATATTTAAGTTCTTACATGCACATTATTTTGTGTTACACTAATTATTATGATAGAAATGATAGTTCTTTTTTTATCTAGAAATAATTATTTATTCTTTTATATTTAATTTAAGTTAATTTGAGTTTATTTTCGTTTTATCCTGGTCCTACCTATGGGTACAATACAGTTTACATCAAGCACTTTGTCTTACATAATTCTGTACACATTTGTTATTTTGTAATCATTTATTTATGTTTTATTCACAGTCATTTCTTAATCTCTTAAAGGTGTTTTTTTGCTTGGCTTAACCGGAGGCAGCAGAGGCTGATGCGGATGCAGATGCGGATGCGGATGCGGAGCTACCGCTCCCAGACGAAGCCGACGCCGAGGAAGAAGCCGATGCCGAAGAGGAGCTACCTCCATTGGCGTGTGCGTTGGCGTGACCATTAGAATGGCTGCCTGGTGGGCTCCCGGCTTGATTTTGTGGGAGGGCCAATTCGACGGCCACCAGAACGGAGAGCGCGATGAAAAGCATAATTTTTGAAAATTTAAAATAATTGAAAATTTTTATTCTCTTTGAAATTGGCCTTGGTGGGACCCGGTGTCGAGGCATTGAGTATTCCCGTTTTAATAAAGAAATATTAAAAAAAGATGTTGCGTTGTTGCCGCCTCGAGAGTGATCCAAACACTTGGCCACTGCAGCTCCCGCCGCCGGCTTTTATTCAGTTCTGGTTCGGGAAAGAGGTTCGGCGATGGACCATTTCGGTGATCCATCCTGTTAGGGAGGGGGGCGGCTTTTACCCGGAGCTGCACTCGATAAATAAAAACACGAAACTTTTTCTTATTTGTTCAATAGGAAATTTGTACTAACATATGTATGTAACTTTAATTAGATGGCTTCCCCACGGCGCCGACTCGCGAGTCAGAAAATTCCTCTGCTCAGGCACTACACGCACATGGACAGTACACAGTTTCCAATAGTGCGGACAAATTATAAATTTGAGCTAAATCTAGCCTTTTTTTCGGGTAAATTAGCAATTATTTGGAGTAGTTTATTAGTCGAAATAAACAAAAACGTTTGAATAATACAAATTGTGACTTTTCTTGTCAAAGAAATCGAGAAAACTAAAGAAAGTGCTATTTAAGCGGAGCAACATTTAAAAGTCTAAACCCAAAAACCGATGACTTTTGTAATTGTTTTTATACCCTTGCAGAGGTTATTATAATTTTGCCATGATATTTGCAACGCAGTGAAGGAGGCATCTCAGACCCCATAAAGTATATATATTCTTGATCAGCATCACCAGCCGAGTCGATCTAGCCATGTCCGTCTGTCTGTCTGTCCGTCTGTCTGTCCGTCTGTCTGTCCGTCTGTCTGTCTGTCTGTCTGTCGGTTTCTACGCGAACTAGTCTCTCAGTTTTTGAGCTATCGGGCTAAAATTTTCAGCATAGTCTTATTTCTTTAGCACGCAGTATATATGTCGGAACGGCCGAAATCGGACCACTATATCCTATAGCTGCCATAGGAGTAATGGCGAAATTAATGTACAAAAATTTTTAATTTCTCTGTTTTTCAACGAATTTCTATAAATTTCGAGATATAGTCGTTTTTTATAGTTCTAGAATTACGGTTTTAATTTCATTAAGATCGGACAACTATATCATATAGCTGCCATAGAAGGGATTGGTCGATTTATATGAAAATGTAAAATTCTACATGTAAAATGTAAAATTTACAAAATTTACATAATTTGACATTTTTTTTTTACATTACCAAATTGGATCGATTTTCAATGATCCAATTGCTGACTGCAAGGGTATATAAACTTCGGTTTACCGAAGTTAGCTTTCTTTCTCGTTTTAAGATACTTCCAAGCAACGAAAGCCATACATTTTTTTTTTTTTCTAAATAACACAATTAAAAATACCTTACTATAAACAAAAAATTCAGTCTTTGCCTCACTTCATCTTAACGATTGTAAACGAACATCGGGGGTGTGCTATTCAAGTGGAACGCAGTGTATCTTTGATGATTCTACAAATAAAAGTGCTGAGGGTAGGGCAGTGCTATTAAAATAGTTAAGCTGCTGTTCCGGATTTAAAAATCTCCTAGAAATGTACATAAAGTAATTGAATGTTATCATATTAAGGGTAAAGCTATTAAAATAAAAGGTTAATTTGTAAAATTAGTAGCAATACCATATATAAATAAATTAAAAGTCCCTTAATTTTCCTGTCAATATATAAAGTATTAATAAAGACCCAATAAAACTAGCAAATAAGTTAGGCTCTTAAATTTAAATTCAGAAATATTTAAGGATATTTAAACTCTTTTCTTTTTTGCTTTAAGCTTTTAGCTTTTTTAGTTAAATAAAAACAAACCTTGACAAAACAAACATTAATATAATATTTTTATTTAAAATAACAGCTTTCCTATAACCTGAAATATACCTCAGCTTTGCTCCCATTTGAATATTACAATGAATTTCATATAAACTCGCACACCTTGCCTAACGATTAACACTTTTCAAAGCGCTTCCTTGTTTTACTATCAATCCCAATTTATTCCATTTTATTTGCCAAACTCATATTTATTTTTCTGTAAACCGCACACACAAGCCCCTATAGAAATTAACATAATTTAATGGCATATAGATAAAGGTTTGTTTTTTACTATTTTGAACCCAAACTTCATTTGATATGCAAATTAATTGGGAAATAAAAATTATAATTTCAAGTTGGTTGACGTGCTTGGAAGAGTCGGGTCAGATCGATGAAATTCACCACACGTGTTATCAAATCGGGTAGGCTGACATTATCTGAATGCTACGAATTTTATTTTATTTTTTTTTTTTAATAAATATTGTGTGAGAATTTATATACAAATTAATGATGAAGTTACGTCTACCCCACTTAATGATTTATGGTCTCAAGTCTGGATCTTAGTTCTTATATTAACATTATTTTGTATTATAAAAATAACCGATAAATATTTAAGGCAGATAAGCTAAGTCAAAAATTTAATTATACTATTTTCTTACTATTTTCTGTTCATTTGTAAGAGAGAGAAAAAAACCTAATAATAAGTCAACCATATCTGGCATGTATGCCTAATTAGCAAACAAAATTCAAATAAATGTTTTTGCTGATCTTTAATGTATATAATATATATGTACATATGATCATATAGGCACCTGAACTCATATATTATACTTTAAAATTATAAATCATAGTTAGTCTTATACCTATAAGTAAATATATATTTAATATATATTATTATATACTCAATGAAATATTTTTTTTTATCTCATCTTTCCATTTCTGCTTTATAAAAATTCTTTACACAAATTTGGTTTTTTATTTTAATTTATTTATGTTTTATTCACAGTCATTTCTTATTGATTAATCTCTTATTGTTTCTTTTTTTTGGCTTGGCTTAACCGCGGAATCCGCCACCGCCGCCGGCAGCAGAGGCTGACGAGGATGCGGATGCGGTGCCGCCACCGCCTCCACGTCCACCGCCACCGGCAGCCGACGCCGAGGATGAAGCCGATGCCGAAGAGGAGCCGCCTCCACCGCCACCGCCGAAGCTACCTCTGGGAGGGCCACCGAAGCCGCCACCTCCGAATCCTGGGCCACCGAAGCCGCCACCTCCGAATCCTGGGCCACCGAAGCCGCCACCTCCGAATCCTGGGCCACCGAAGCCTCCTCCGGGAGGGCCACCGAAGCCGCCACCTCCGAATCCTGGGCCACCGAATCCAAATTGTGGCAGGGCCGATGCGACGGCCACGAGAACGGAGAGCGCGATGAATAGCTTCATGTTGGGTTGTTGTCGCCTCGAGAGTGGTTCAAACACTTGGTCACTGCAGCGTCGGCCACCGGCTTTTATTCAGTTCCGCCTCGGGAAAGAGGTTCGGCGATCGGCCATTTCGGTGATCCACCCTGAAGCGCACTATCTATCCGTCTATCCAGCAACAAAAAAAAAACAGAACAGCGAATCACATATATTTATGGCCCGGCTCATTAGCAGGTTCGAAACGTACGAGATCGGACTCGGACGCGGGCCCTACTCCGCGCCGCCTAGACCCGGCTGTGCTGCAACCGGTTGATCTCTCCTGCGATCATCTCGAGCACCTCGGACGCGCCCCCCTTGTGCTCCCTTTCAGGTAAACAACAAACTATATAGCCAGACGTAGATGAGGCGCCAGTGATGTCATAGATCAACTAGTTTTGGAGAGGGTCTTAAAGAGCTGGGAGGGGAGATGATCATTCCCAAAGGTATATTTCGGGTTTATAAAAAATAAACAAAATAGTTTCTGATACACGTAGTTGATCTTTTAAGCGTGGGACAAGTTTGAAAATTTATTATGTTTTAATTGCGTATAAATAATATAAATATATTTAAGATATTAACTAGCCAACTTAGGTTATTTTTATTTATATTAAAAGTAATTATCTGATTCGAGATCAATACTGGAGCTCCATCAAAAAATAAGGCACTTGATTTTAGATCTTAAAGAAATAATTTTATTATAATCCTTGATAAATATAGAGCTTGAGGTTTTAATTTACAAAAAGTGTAAACAAGATAATACTTTAAATCAGTTAATAAATATATTCTTAATACATTAGTTTAATCTGCAGTTTTTAAAGCTTATTTAAGTCAGAATAAATACTCAAGGAACTCAATTAATTTCTTCAGGAACTAGTTCCCTCTTGAAGCATCTCTATCAGTCTAATCATTAAATTTCTCCATTATGTCTAAAGCAAATGACTGATTTAACTGTCCGCAAAAATAATTTATGCTGAAATCAATTTCGACTGGACCTCAGCATTATAATTTATTTTCTTTTTTTCGCCACTCTCAACTTTTTATACGCTTTTTGTTTGTTTGTTTATGATTTCCATAAAAGCCGAGTATAATTGATAATATTATAAAACGTGTATTTCGACCAAATGTTAATTATTCTAATTAATACCAGAGGCATGAAAAGTAAAAACAAAATGCCACAACGAAATTTGAAATTCAAATTGGTTTCAAATGGTTTTCATTCGATTTGATTTCTTTAATATTTGGAAAGGCAATGAGGTAAGGATCTGTGTGCTGAACAGGTGTCTCGACATGAGGGGAATCCCAGTGAAATGTAAGCCAAACAAACTCATAAAATATAGTAGGGCAAGAGGAGAGCATTGGAAAGTCTGATATATTTTCCGAAAGCCCGCATCAGTCAAGCAAAAACCTAACTGATATTCATGACAACTGTATGTGCAACTATTTTTATTATTTCTCCCGACTTATATGCATAAATTAACGGCAGTTTTATGCAGCTCAGTCGCCATAGATCACGAATATAATATAATATGAACAGTAGCGGGGCGACAGCAATAATGACAGCACATCTGTCTGAGTTTAAATGAATATAAATATTTATTCAAAGGAAATGTAGGTTTTTAAAGGTGCTATTAAATAATAGAGGGAAATAAATGCTTTCATTAGATAAGATAAATAAGTGAGAAGTTGATATAGAAAACCTCAAAGGAGACTACTAATGCCCTTGTAATAGTTTGCTAATTAACTAATTACTTATTTCAACGAAAAAGGAGCCTGAAGTAATTACCTTTGGGATGTCCTTTTGCTTCTTACAGGTAAAAGCATTTCGAATATTTCGCTACCTGTTACACCTACCTTCCTTAAACAGGTAAAAGTATTTTTTGGTTAATAATAAAATTATGAAATTATACACAGTATTCTCTGAATATGAAACAATTAGACACTATCTGTGCTGTTGGAAAGCCGAGTGAGGATATTTTTGGTAAGAAAAAAAAGGTAATTTCGTATAAATTCATGTATAAATGAACTAAATTAACTTAAAAATTCAAGGGAAGAATATTTAAATTAAAAAACACAATTTGCAATTTAAATTTTTTATAATTTTTTTTATTTCAGACTTTCTTCCAACATTCATAACTTAACTTAAGCTAAACCCTTGGCTACGCGAGCAGGCTTATCCGTAGTAGTTACCACCACCGCCGGCGGCCGAAGCCGATGAGGACGCAGACGCGGAGGCTGCTCCGCCGCCACCACCTGCCGCAGAAGCGCTCGAGGCAGCAGATGCCGAGGCAGCTCCGCCGCCGCCGCCTCCACGACCGCCTCCATGATGACGCCTGCCACCGCCTCCGAATCCTCCATAGGGATTACCTCTGAATCCGCCTCCATAGGGATTGCCTCCAAATCCGCCGCCGTAGGGGCCGCCTCCGAAGCCGCCTCCGTAAGGATTGCCACCAAATCCAACGCCGTAGGGGCCGAAGCCGCCTCCGAATCCACCTGGACCTCTGAATCCGCCGGGACCTCCGAATCCTCCTGGACCTCCGAAGAATTGCGGCAACGCCGAGGCGGCGGCCACCAGCAGGGCAAGAACAATGAGGGTCTTCATCTCGATCTCTCTGTCTCTGGGTTCTGTCTGTGCGATCGCTGAGTTGTCTGGACTGGAACTGACGGACTCTCGCCGGACTGGCTATAGTATTTATACCGCTTGCATTGTCCAAAAAGCCGTCGTCGGTCAGACGCCGGTCCGGCGACTCAAAAATGCGACGATTAAGACGAGACGAGATGGCGGTGATAAATGGTTTCGGCAGATCACCTACCGCTCCTCACCTACCTACCGGGTTTCTTTATGTTATTTCAGTCCATTTGCTTTGATATCTAATTACACAGGGCAACAAAAAGTGGAACAAGAGTCTCTTCAGGGTAATGAAAGAAGAAATATATTCATTATAAAAGAGTAACTATTATTTAAGAGTTCTTTACAGTTTATCATATTAATTATCTTGAATGTGCTCTGACTTTAAAGTGTCTGTGTAAAAGGTTCCGGAATTGTTACCTAGAGGTCTGCTTTACATTTTGATTAACCTATATTTCTAAATCATTTTATTTTTTAAAATATCTTTAGGAAGCAAACTCTCAGTAGTAAATAAATACAGAGAAGTATCGTGCCATTAAACCATTTCTCGTTATATAACTTACCATTTAGTTTCAATTTATATATATTTACTTACTATTTTTAGTTATTTTATAGCAAATTAATTTTGAAATTTATTTTTTCTTTGCTGCTTAGTGTTTTTGCCGGCCGGAATGGTGACTTTGTTTGCCGGGTGATTCCCCAAACAGGCTTCGATATTTGAAAACACATAATTATTGACTTCGAATTATCGACCCACGCCCAGGTGACCCAAGTGGTGCCAGTGGTTCAGGTGTTTGTTTTAGAGGTCCGTCAGACTGTTTACAAAACCCATTCGGGGGCTGTGCTCTTCCTGATCTGCGTAGTTCCCCACCGAGTAGATCGAGGGTACTACTCATCACCGTTTGATCTCTTCTAATGCCGATCATCTGACAAGTTCATCTTGAAGAGTTTATTCCCCTCGATCTTGTTTTGTTCGTCCGAAAAGCGGTTTCGATGGCGTTGTTGGCAAACAAAAAATGCTCGTGTGGAGTGGAGCAGGTGGGCAGGTGAGATCACTAGGAGATCGCCACCGGCTATCGAGCATTTCTCTGGGTTTCGCGATGTTTCTGCACGGAGAGGTGGCTCAGTTTGGCCCAGAAGGTCTTCAGTCTTTGAAGGCATAAGTGATCTTTCTTGAGAGTTTTGGTTGTGGAAGAGATCCTGAAATAATCCTAAAAAATCCACAATAAATCATAAAGTTATTAATAAATTTGTTTTAAAAAAGTAGAGTGCTTAAATAGATAGGATTACGGTTATTATTTAATGCTACAAATAAAAGAGAAAGAGAAAGCTATAAGTGAATGTTGGAAATATATAAATACGAGAAAGAAAGCTAACTTCGGTAAACCGAAGTTTATATACCCTTGCAGTCAGCAATTGGATCATTGAAAATCGATCCAATTTGGTAATGTAAAAAAAAATGTCAAATTATGTAAATTTTGTAAATTTTACATTTTACATGTAGAATTTTACATTTTCATATAAATCGACCGATCCCTTCTATGGCAGCTATATGATATAGTTGTCCGATCTTAATGAAATTAAAACCGTAATTCTAGAACTATAAAAAACGACTATATCTCGAAATTTATAGAAATTCGTTGAAAAACAGAGAAATTAAAAATTTTTGTACATTAATTTCGCCATCATTCCTATGGCAGCTATAGGATATAGTGGTCCGATTTCGGCCGTTCCGACATATATACTGCGTGCTAAAGCAATAAGACTATGCTGAAAATTTCAGCCCGATAGCTCAAAAACTGAGAGACTAGTTCGCGTAGAAACCGACAGACAGACAGACGGACAGACAGACAGACGGACAGACAGACGGACAGACAGACAGACGGACATGGCTAGATCGACTCGGCTGGTGATGCTGATCAAGAATATATATACTTTATGGGGTCTGAGATGCCTCCTTCACTGCGTTGCAAATATCATGGCAAAATTATAATACCCTCTGCAAGGGTATAATTATAAAGCCCTCACAATAAAATAAAATAAAACCCATCAATCAATTTATATCTATAAAGAGCAAATTAAACCAAATAATACTTTTAAATCAAAACCGATCAACCTTAACTGGGTTTATTCAGTACTTCTATTTACCCCGATCGGTTTCATGAAAGCAAATAAATCCCACACGATCTTAGCTGTATTTGCTATAAGTGAGAGATATAGCCGAGAGAGTGAAATCTCCCATTCATGACTATTTCAACTCTATGCAAAATGATATGTTTGCACCGATCATTAGCGGGCAAAAAAAAAGAAAGGAAAATCACACACCCTAATGATACACCTCTCCACAATAATCGCAATCGCAAAAACCCCACAATTCGGGGCTCTTATGGTTATGAATCCCATAACAATAAAGTCTCCCAAGCGCAAAGAACGAGATTTTAGAGATTCGTTCGCGGCCAATTGTGTTAATTAAGCAAACAACAATCAAACACAAATACTAAAGCTATATAGAATATAAAACCTGTTCCAGTGTCGTCATAGCACACAGATTATATCGTTCCAGATGATATCGGAGATACGAACGTGTGACGATTAGCGACTGATGTCCAAAGGGGTTTTCCAGGCCCCGCAAGTTGTGAAAAGTCAATATAGTTAGAAGTCGGTGATTTTTGGCGGTCGTATTAGTCAGGGAAATCCTTAATTTGTTAAGTTTTCTAACCCCTCAGGCTGTACTTTGGAACCCCTGAGAGTATTAGAGTAAATAAATTAATTAATTCGCCGGCGATTTGAATTTTGTTTTCGTTATTTTTGGCTTATGCAAAAAGTCCGTAACATAATCGCCTAATGGAACCGGTCGATCGCCCTCGGGATCGTCTATTGTATACTGAATAAATATATTTTCCTTTGCCAAATTAGTGAAGAGGCTTTTTCAATATTTATATAAGCTGCCTGAGCTTTATGTAATTTGTCTATCTTGATTAATAGCCTTGAAATGGCGCAGCATCAAACGAGTTTTATTAACAAATTTTAATAATTATTCACTATGTACTATGTTATTTCGCTGAATAATTACCGTAAGTACTCTCTTCTATAATGAACTGCAATTGCCAATATTTGTTTATTAAAATCCATCAAATTGAAATAATTTGATTCTGGCCAAAAACGAATATTATCCCATTAGCCGTTTGCCTTGACAACATCAAATATTATTTAAATGCCAACTAATGAACGTCATGTAAATTATGTAAGCGCACGCACACACACTCTCTCAGCCCGCAATCAATGCTTTGTAATAATTTTCGCGGCATTTATTGTTATTGTTCTATGGCGATTTCCATAGTTTTTCGCACAAATTGAATAACCCGCGTGCGCCGGCAGGGCAGGACAAACTTTTCAATTATGCGACCGCCGGGCTAATGAACAAAGCGATACATACATGACCAGCGTAAACCATCGTTTGATATGCAATCTGAATTATTTAATTTTAATTAAAATGCTGGTGATCGCCAGGCATCGGGCATACTTTCGGGCTCTGTGTGAAGTGGCGCGGTATCGTTTTCGGCCACGGCCGGAATACTGCATACTTTGTGGCGCCCGCACCACCACCTGAGATGAGCCCGAGCTCGCTGAAATATGCACATTGGCACATTGATAAACATTTCGCATTTACTTTATTTTATTGCCTAACATAAATTGCAGCAAACAAAAGGGGCATCCCGGCAATATTGTCAATCCGACAAAGGCCAACAACTGTTGCAGCGGCTAGCGACTCTCTCTGTGGCAAACCGCCAACCGTCTGTTGGCCCGAACTTCCGCTTTTCCGCCTTCCGCTTTTATGTTGCAAACACTGCACCACAGGGGTTCATCGTCCTTGTGCAAATTGGTCTCGGAGTTTATTGCCGCGTCCAGGACCAGACAACGGACTCGAGACTCTGCGCACTGCACTTCAAATAAAAATGCTTTTAATTGGGTAAATTTCAAGGTAAAAATGATGGTAAGTAATGAGAAAAATAATAGAGTTCTTAGGGCCACAACTAAAAAGATAGAAATAAGGATTTCCTGTCGAATATTAATAATAAAAATTAAACAAACTAAAGGAGTTCTCAACTGGCCATAGAAAAAACCTTTTTTCGAATCCAAGTACTAAATGAACTCCAATACCCTCTTCCTTTATATATTTTTACTTTAAAAATTTAAAATTATTCTAGAACATTTTCTCCTGTGCAGACCAGCTGCTGCTTCTTTGGCAATAAAACTGCACTTTCAGCCTCAGGACTCTAGCCTTAGGGCCAGGTCCTTCGCTTGCTTAAGATTTCAATTTGCTGCCATTGTGTGTGCAACAATTTGCAATAGTAAAACTTTACCTAATGATAAATGTTTGTGGGGGACACACATAAAACTCCAGAAGAGAGCGGAGTCTGTCTTGGCCATTTAAGAGATTTATGTGGCCATGAGTGGCATCAATGTCTTCGGGAGTTTGGGGCTAATACAAGTCGCTCCCCTCACCCCATCCCAGTAATAGGCCATTAATTCTGATGAAAAACTTTGCATGCCAGATTTCTTAACGCCGGAAAACCGCTAAAGTAGCGAAAGTTTCCATCGCGGAATCCGCGGGGTCGACAGCTGCTCAACGGGTAAAGTGTGTGCCCCGCCATCAAGGACATCACGTGACTTTCACACTTATTACCAGTATTCCCCCCGGGAAACTTTTTAATGTCAGCCTGGATAATTTTTGTGTAGGGATGTTTTAGGGAAAAGTAAATGTAGTTTTCCACCAATTAAAATTATATTTCTAAATCAAAGCGGAAACTTTAAATAAATTATATAAAGACAAGTTGTTCTTGACTAAATTGTTAAATATTTTTCAGCAACTATCTCTTATTCTCTTTTGGCATATATTTAAAAGAGCTTTTTTTTTTAAATTAAATTTTTTGTTTTACGCCCAATGTTAATATAAAAACTTTAATTAATATTTGTTTTCTACTACAAAAAGTAGGATAAATTTATTGAAATCTCGGTTAATACTTTCAAAGCGATTAAGGGAATTACAGGAATTTTGGCTGCTATTGGAACGAGGACTAGCCGTGGTAGCCACCGCCACCACCAGAGCTGGAACTTGCCGAGGCGCTGGCTGAAGCGGAAGCGCTTGATTGAGCGCCGCCACCTCCGTATCCGCCGCCGCCGCCTGGTTTGCCTCCGTATCCGCCACCGCCGCCTGGTTTGCCTCCGTATCCGCCGCCTCCGTAGCCACCGCCACCGCCGCCGCCGCCTCCATAGCCGCCGCCTCCGCCTCCCTTGTGCTTGTGGCCGGTGAAGCCGCCGCCAAGGTGTCCACCACCGCCTCCGATCCCTGGGCCACCTCCAATATGGCCGCCACCAAAGCCAGGGCCGCCGCCAATATGGCCGCCACCAAAGCCAGGTCCTGGGCCTCCTCCGATTCCGCCGCCTCCAGAGTGGCCTCCTCCAAAGCCAGGTCCACCTCCAAATCCTCCACCTCCGGAGTGGCCTCCTCCGATTCCGCCGCCTCCAGAGTGGCCACCTCCAAATCCAGGTCCTCCTCCGATTCCGCCGCCTCCAGAGTGGCCTCCTCCGATTCCGCCTCCGCCTCCAGCGTGGCCACCTCCGATTCCGCCGCCGCCACCGGAGTGGCCTCCTCCAAATCCAGGTCCTCCTCCGATTCCGCCGCCACCAGAATGACCACCGCCTCCAGAGTGTCCTCCTCCGCCGCCAATGACGCCGGCCGACGAAGACGCAGAGCCTCCACCGATTCCACCGCCGCCCGAATGGCCGCCACCGATTCCGTTGCCGCCACCTCCTCCTCCGGAATGGCCTCCTTCTCCTCCTCCTAAGAAGTCACCGCCGCCGCCGCCTCCAGAATGAGAGCCACCTGCGGCATGACCACCTCCAAAGGGACCTAATACGGATCCACCAGACAGTCCGCCGCCTCCTTCTCCTCCAAATCCTCCAAAGTCGCCGCCGGCTCCTCCGCCGTGTCCACCACCGTGTTTACCGCCGCCGCCGCCGCCAGCTCCTCCTATCGCTCCGGCACTCGCTGTTGCGGAGGACGCTGCATGGGCACCGCTGCCACCTCCTCCTCCGCCGCCGTAGCCGCCGCCTCCGTAACCGCCGGCAGAGACCACAGCCACACAAACACTCAGCACTAAGAACAGACGCATTGGAACCTTTGCCTCCACTTGGTTCACTAACTACGCTCCCTAGCGAGGCGTCGGCTTTTATAAGAGAAGCCGCTAAAAAAAAAGTACAAATAATAGCGAAATGTTTGCGAAATTAAACTCGCGAAAAAAAAGAACAGCAACTGAGAGTCACGTTCCCAGTTCTGAGATCCCTAGGGTCAAGTCCGGCATCAAACGGCACTTGACTGCAAATTGTTATGACTGATAATTATATTGTATAAATTGTATTATATGTATATTTTATTATATTGAAAACTAAATTAAATTGTTAACTTGGAAATAGAGATTGTTGGGAGTAGAAATATAATTTCTTATATCTCTTTAAAGCCTGGAATGTATAAATTGTAATGTAAAATGTAATTAGTTTATTATTTTATTATTTTAATAATATTCCAATTACAATAAATAATAACTATACCTCTTATGGTTAATATTCTTTCAATAAATATGGTTTCACTAATAAACTTTAATAATATTTCTCTCCCCAAGTTCAAGCTTTATGAATGCCCTATTAATAATTAATAAAACATTGTAGACAAGTGTAATTAGCTCCCGTGGGGAATAATAACAAGTTCCAATACATTTTAATGTGTTCGATTGTCTACAACTGTTGGAAACAACACTCTACCCTCTCTAGGTAGAATTTCGTACTCTTAGAGGCAAGTTCTAGCAGCGGGAGATCATGATAAACATCTGATGATCGATGACACCAGCTAATGAAGCCAAACAAATTTTTCGAAATGAAAAGAAATAAAATATATTAAAAATAAACGCAATAAAAGAGAGCATCTAGGCCTCGTCATCATCAACTATTTTAATCGCCTTGATCTTATGTAAACAAATTTAATCATCGTTTGCTTCGGAATCAACTGCATTGACTCTTGTCTGGGCCAAGATTAGATTGATTTTTAATCGAACGCCTCGATGGTTACGACAATGACCCTTAGGGTCTATGTCACTCCACAGCTTCCACAGATTAGAATACAATCGTAACAGAACGAAGAGAAATGCTGAGTTATATAAGATTACTAAACACTAAAAAGAACATTGTAAAGATTCATTGGCAAAAATAAACTTGTTTGTAAATTAAAAATTAATAGAACAATTAATTTGTTATTGCAAAATGTCCGTTTTATTGTATTTTTCTAATGCATTAATTAGATGCTTTTATAGACAAGTTCAAGCATTTCCGATTCCAATAATAAAAGTTTAGCATTGTAATTTATTCGTTATTGATTCTAATTATTAAGCTATAGACATTTTACATTTTCTGAGACGTTGGGTTAGGGTTCTTTTCTAATATAATTCTAGTGTCTATTTTAAACCTGTATTATATGGACTTAAATTTTATTATCAGTTTCTGGTTGTTAGTTTGATTATAAATATAGAATACTAGTGAAAATTAAATCTAAAGTGCAAGTTAACCCAGGAATAGTCCAGCACCTTGACTAATGGATCCTCCAAGGCTACCACCTCCGCCGAGATTGCCGCCAAGGTTCAATCCGTTTCCTCCCAGACTTGCACTTCCCCTGTGATATCCATTGGATCCGCCAAGGGAAAGGGAACCCCCGTTGGACCCCAGAGATGCAGAAGATCCTCCCAGAGAGAGAGTTCCAGAACCGGCAGGAGAAAAAGCAGAGGCACCTGTTCCAGCAGCTCCCAACAATCCGCTGGCAACTCCATGGGTCAAAGATGCAGCTTCATGGGCTCCAGCTAATCCCAATGATCCAGCACCGGTATTTCCAGAGGATTCGATGGTCAAGTGTCCGGCGCTGAACTTATTTGTTCCCGCCGTATAACCCGAAGTTCCAGTTGAACCGATGCTCAGATGACCGGCAGAGGACTCCTTTGAGCCGGTGTCCGTGGAACCAGAAGTTCCAATATTTAGATGTCCCACATTAAGGGATGCAGAGCCCGAAGATCCCTTTGAGGAACCAGAAGTAGAGAACCCAGAAGTTCCCATATTTAAATGTGCCGCGTGCAATGCCCCGGAAGTGGTGGCTCCAGAAGTCTTGATGTTCTGATGGCCGGCTCCAAGGGAGGCACCGCCGGAACCAGTGTGCAAAGAACTGGATCCACTAGTTTCAGAAGTCTTGATATTCGTAAGTCCGGCACTGATCTTGGCTGAGCCAGTTTCCAGGGAGGCAGAGCTGGAACCAGTTTTCGAGGCATCAGTACTTCCTGAAGCTCCGATATTTAGGTGTCCAGCTCCCAGAGTTGCGGCTCCTGAAGCTGTGTGTAGTGAACTAGTTCCAGTTGAAGTAACTTTCGAGTGCTTAGCCTTGATCTGACCTAATCCTGACTGTGCTGCAGCTCCAAGGGATTCGGATCCGGAACCTTTACATTCGGTTTTCGAAGAGTATGAAGTTTCGGAAGATTTAATATTTAGGTGTCCGGCTCTATGAGAGCCGGAACCAGTATTTAAGGTACTAGATCCGCCGGCGCCTGCAGATCCGGAACCTGTTTTCGATGCTCCGGAAATAGTGCTGGCAGATTCCGTCTTATGATAAGTAGAGCTGCTGTGCATGGAGCTAGTTCCAGTGGCTCCAATACTGTATTGGCCATGAGATGCAGAGCCTGAGCCAGTCACCGTACTTCCCGCGGAGTCCACGTTCTGGTGTCCAGCAGTGATCTTGGCAGATCCCGCTTGCAGGGAAGCTGATCCGGAGCCAGTAGATAAAGATCCTTGGGTGGCATGTCCTGCACTGATCTTAGCTGAATCTACTGTTGAACCAGAAGTTCCGATACTCAGATGACCAGCTCCGATTGAAGCTGAGCCGGCATGGGAACCACTAGTTTCTGTCGATCCGATGCTCAAATGTCCAGCGTTGATCTGGGAACCAGTTGAACCCGTAGTTGTTCCAGTCGTTCCAGTGCTTTCAATATTCAGGTGACCAGCTCCGATTGAAGCTGAGCCGGAATGGGAAATGCACTGAAACTAGTTCCAGACGAATGTCCAGCGTTGATCTGGGAACCAGATGAGCCAGTAATTCCAGTCGTTCCCATTTTCAGGTGACCAGCTCCGATTGAAGCTGAATGCAATGAGCTGGATCCAGTATCTCCTGTGGTCCCGATGCTCAAATGACCAGCTCCTAGGGAAGCTGATCCAGAATTGGTGGTTCCGGAAGTACCGATGCTCAAATGGCCAGCTCCAGAGTTGGCATTTTCTGTAGAACCGGTACTTAAATGTCCGGCGCTGGAGGATCCAGCTCCAGCTCCGGAAGACGCAGCGCCAAGCAGACCGTTGGCCACCTTATCTGCCACCTGGGCACCATGAGATGCCGCTTGGGCTCCCAGAGAGGCGGCTGTGGATCCAGCGGAGGTAACAGCATTTACTCCAGTTTCTGCCACTCCCAGCAATCCGTTGGCAGCTTGATTCACCACCGATCCGGCAGATCCTGCAGAGTGCGTTCCACTGCCAGAGAGACCAAGGCTAGAAGGATTTCCACCCAATCCTGCACCGTTGTAGCTTCCGGCCAGACCTAAGCCAGGCAGACTTCCTTGGGCGGTGGCGTCGCCATTGCCTCCCAGTCCAATGCTTCCGCCACCAAAGCCAAATCCAAATCCAGCGGATGCCAGGGACACGCAGCCGGCAGTCAAGAGTAAAAGCAATCCCGTGGGAGCCATTGTTTGAAAGTCACTAACTGCTTTCCGAGAAAACGGCAAGCTTTTATAGAACCGAAAATGCGCCTAGGTGCCAAAGACGTCATTACTTGGTACAGTTCAGATTCGCTAAGAAAACATCTTGAATTAAGAAAAACTATATGGAAAAGAAACAAAATAGGGCTTAGTTAGGTATTTACATTAAGTTAAATGATTATAAAAACCATATAAGATCCATATTAAGTATTAAATAGTAACTATAATTATAATTTTTAACTTTAAATTAAATATAGCTTTTGTTTAAAGTTTTCACTGTTACCATTAATATTTGGTGACGTTTTTTTGTTAATTAATTCACGGAAAGAAGGAAAAACAAGTTCCTAAGCATTTATCAACCTTTTTTTTTACGGCTGGAAGACTTTTTTGGCTTGGGGGATTCACCTTTGTCTAGAAAAAGCCACGCGTGCTTTAGAGAGTCTACCGAAATCTTCAAATTAAGGTCAATCAATTCTGGGTGTCATAAATTTAATAAAGTTAGTTTTTACCCTTCCGAATTTGATGGAAATATTTAGTTTTTCAGTATTTAAATAAATAGTTTAAATACAAAATATATATATCATATTTCATTGGAATTTACACAGCAATAAAAAGTAAAATATAATTACGAACTTGAAGCTTTTTAAATGTACTTACTTATATTTATATTTTATCCTCTTTTCTATTTTAATTTTATTATTTATTATATTTTACATATTTCTAATATAGAGTATTCCATTCTCGTTTTTTTATTATTTATATTTCCTTGTCTATAAATAGTTTTAGCAATTAATTCGCCTAATCAAAGCTTGACAAAATTAATATCGTTTTTACAGCAGCTATGACGACAATATTCCCTCCCCGCGGGTCATTCATATTACATTAATAAATCCGATTCCTACGCATTTTCCTAGAAAGAAACCCTGATATATTATTTTATTACTTTAATAACGATTTATTTGTAGGTTCCTCTTGTTTTTTAAGCCCTTCTTAGACCCTAGATAGATACAAAATTATATTTTCCACTCTCGGGAGGCTGACATCGATCGAGGAGGGGCCACGTGCACTTTGTTTTCGCCAACTTAGACACAGTTTTTCACTTAACTTGGCTGCTGCTGCTGATGCTGCTGCTGGTGTGTGTGTTGCATGCAGGAAAAGCGCAGCTGAGCTCCACAAATATGCAAATGCCGAGACAATGTGGGCCGAGTCCCAAGGAAGTGGAGTCCGGGGCGGAAGAGGTAGCATCTTAGCCTCGGTGTCAGCTGTTTGGGGCAGCAAATGGAAAATTGTACTCGCAGGAAATCTGCTTACAAATGCATGTATCTGCCTGATGCTGCTGCTGCTACTGCTGCTGTTGCTGCAAAATCTGTTACGGCTTTTGTGGGGCGAAAGAAACACTTGACTTCCGCTTCCGCTGGAGTTCGCCATGCATATTGCAAAAAGCGAAATGTTATGCAAATACTCGCATATTCTCCGCAGTTAAAGCTAAGTACAGGGAAGCGTATAAGTAAGTAAATATTTTATTATAAGAACCCTCTTTAATTTGTACTTCCCCTATTTTTTTAGCCATAAATAAATAAAAATAAATTAAAATTCAATAAATTACTAAATAAATCCCTGCTATCGCAATCGGAAACCTCTCCTAGATCGCATGGTTGCCTCTTCCGGATCCTCGGGCAGCTTTCCCAGCACCTGCAGCATCCGGCGGTAGAGCATCTTCCGCACGTCCGTGGCCCAGAGGAAGTCCATGTGATTGAACTCCTTCTGGGGCACCAGATACTTGCCCGTCACGTTGCCCAGGTCATCGCACATGGCCTCCACGTCATGGGGATGACACAGCAGGTCATTGGTGGAGTAATACACGAAGGTGGGCACCGTCACCTGGCTGAGGTTGTAGCGCGGCGGCAGGTGGTCCCTGTACAGTTGCATATTCTTGTTCGAGCTGTAGCTGTAGGGGGCAAAGCGTCCACTCTTGATGATCTGGATGAAGTGCTTCACCTGCTTGGCAGCCACTCCGGCTGGATAGTGGCCCAGAATCACAGGGAACATTTTCTGGAATATATTTAAAAGGTGATTTAGGATCAGAGAGGTACTTTAAAGGGTCTCCTTACCCTATTAAACTCATTCCAGTTGCGACCCACGATCCCAAAGACCGCCTCGATGCACAGCCGCTCTGTTTCCTCGGTCATGCGGCACAGGAAGCGGAACTCCCCGTTGAACATCTCGCGGATGGAGCTGCCCACCAGGCTCTAGAAGTACGTATCCTTATTATAATAAATCCTCCCTATTCCCGCCTTCTACTCACATTAAAGTACAAACTAATAGCCCGTATGTAGGGATGATCCTCCGTTTCCTTGGCATAGACCGCCGGAGCCATTGCCTGCATGGAGAGCACCTTCTCGTTATAAGCTGGCCGCATGGAGCACATCACGAAGAAGGAAGTGCAGCCCTGCGAGTGGCCGCCATAGTGGAGCTTCGGAAACCCGGTGACCTTCAGCACATGGTCAATCATGGCGGGCAGGTCGTACATGCCGATCTCATGCCAGCTAAAATCCCAGAACTTGGACTCGTCCGGGTCCAAAGTGGTGTGATTCCTCGAGTAGCGATTCCCCCGCGCATTGCCCAGCCACACGTCGTAGTTGTGGTCGGCCAGCAAGTAGGCTGTCCAAGTGGCATTTACCCATTAATCATTAGGACAGAGCAGAGGGACAGAGGCGACAACTCACCCAGGCTCACGTTGGGACCCATTACCACAAATCCCGCGGAGCTGTCCACGAGTCCGTGCTGGAGCAAGAAGGGCTGGGCGCCCTGCTTGCGGATGCGATGCAGGGTGAGTATGTAACCATCCTCGGTGGTCACATGATGCACCTCCGCCTCGTAGCCATACTTGGCGATTAATTTGTCCTGTTGACGAAAAGTGTGTGAGATGGGCGGTGACAGGGAGTGCACGGAGAGTAAATCTAAGCAATATCTTATACCAATAACTCTTATTTTGCGATAATTATTATAAAGAAAATCTGAGATATTTTATGTGAAAGAAACCTTAATTTTGTGGGATTTAACTATCTAATATTGAAGAAAAATCTCTTCTAACAAAAGTTGCCTCTCAAAAAGTGTATTTTAAACTTATAAACATGCAACTTATATTTTAAGTTAAGACTTTTAATTAAGATTTTTATACATTAAATTGAATTCACATAATATTTAGCACATGAGAAGGGTAATTCCTTATTTACCTTGACTCAAAATATTATTAAAATTAGGCCTTTCCTATTTTTTTCTCCATGTAATCATTAATCTTCTTACCACGCTGAGGGTCGAGTCCTGCTTAATGTTCTTGCGTTGGAGCTTCTCCTCCAGCGTCTCATCCTCCACGCTCTCCTCTTCCTCTTCCTCCTCCTCCTCGTCCTCCTCATCCAAGCCGCCTATAAGCTGACCCTGTGTCCGGCTGAGGAGCACACACAGACCCAGCAGCAGGACCAGGCGTATCCTCAGGTTTTGGCGCATCTTATTTGCGGCTAAGTTACGGAAAGTGAAACCACGACCTCAACTCGAGCTCAACCTCAACCTCAACGCAACGCGACGCGAACTCAACTGAAGACCAATTCGAAAAAAACTGTCAAACACCAACGAACTTCTGCAGGGCTTGCAACAAAAACAAAACACAGAAAAAAAATAATAAAAAAAGAATGCCGAAATACGAAAAACTTTCGATCAGACAACAACATTGCGCACTGTGACGTGTTACCTTCTTTTGTTTACCTTTTGATTGCGTTTTACGTTTTCGGCCAAGTTAATTAAATATGGCCACGAAGGGGAAGCTATAATTGGGATGCGTAGGGCGTAGTAATCAGAAAAACCTGAAAACTTATCAAGTGCAGTGTCGGTAGTACAGTGAAGCAACGTTTTTGGAGATTTAATCAGTGCTTCATGTTCAGAAACTCATAAAGGTTCTCTGCAACCATAACTGAAAAAAACCATCACTCAAAAAATAATAAACTTATTTGTTTTTGATGAATACTACATTTTATTACACGAAACTTTCCGCCAACTGATTTTTACAAAGCAAAAAATTTAAATTTCGAAAGTTTTCCAATAAATAAAATAAATCCAATAAATAATACAAATATTAATTAGCACGCCCCAAAGGTTATAAAAATAATCCCCATTTACCAAGTGCGCCACCCTAAAAAAAAAAGCGGCCAAAACAATTCCATTAAGGTAATTATCATTCGTTCTCCTCTTTCGACCATCGAAATGGCTTAATAAGCCAAACCTTTGCAGTCGCGGCCAACAGATGAATTTTTTGTGTTGGCCATCAAAAGAAAGTAAAAGTGTCGACCCGTTGTGGCGGCTGCCTTTTTGAATATGTTTGTATATATATTTTTTTAACGGCATTACATAATTGGCACTTTGGCCAGCTGCCAAGGCAAATAAAGCATTTCGCTGGCCGATTATTATTTCTTCTTTTCTCTCTCTGTCATTTCTATTTTAATGGGACGCCTTTGATGACACCTTTTCTTTGTGATTATTGTTTGGCGGTCATTCAATTACGTAGGGTAATCGGCCCTCTAGAAACTGCCCCATTTGCTCGATGAGCTTGTCGTTGACCAGGGTCTTGACATCGCCCGAAAGCAGGAAGTCCAAGTGGTTGAACTTTGGCGAGTTAATCCTGCGCACACTTTTTACAGAGTTAAGCATCCTGGCATAGATGCCGTGGACTCCTTCGGGCGTGGCTATGGCATCGGTTTCCCCGAAGTACAATATGATTGGCACACTGATCTGGCTGATGTTGTAATTGATGGCCTCCACTCCGCGATATATCTGCAGGTTCTCGACGGGCCCAAAGTCGTAGGATATAAAGTCGCCCGACTTCCAGATCTGCTGCAGGTGTCGTATCTCCCGGGCGGAACCGCCTTGCAGGAGGTTCTCATAGTTAAGGGCTTCGAGGAGCTGTGGGGGTTTTTTTTGGGCTTAAAAATATAAAGTTTATAATTTATAACACGATTTATATACCTTTTTATTGCTTTGAGCACTGCCTGCCAGCTGCTTTGTGTAAAATTCGCAGATATCTCGCTTGCTTTGGCATATTTTTCGGAGATAACCCGGCGGAAAGATCTCCAGTTGGTTGCTCTTTTGGCGTTTCTGGAGAAGAAAATTTATTAAAACATATTTTTAAAACTTACTTAGAAATATGAGACTTTATATTTATTTATAAGTAAGAAAACCTTCATTAGATAGCTTTCTATAAATATATTAGCTTAAATTCTCTTAACATCTTACCAAAAGATTTAATTTAGTATTTTGTCTGGTTGCCACTTTACCTTTCTCTCTCTGAAGGCTTGATGTCTAACTAAATCTATATTTTTAAAGCTCAATTTAAAAGCTTCTTTTTTTATTATAGAATTTTTCCATCCAAACACAATCCACTCAGCTGATCTGCCTTACTTTCGCCAAGCTCAAGTTCCACTAAAATATATTTTTAAAATCCCCCCAGGGGGTTATCACCAAGTGTGTTCGTTCTTTCCCTAAATAATCTCAGAGTCTCTACAGCTCTCAATAGTTGCCTATCTCTGCGACGATGTCAAGCGGTGTCAGCGGAGTTATCAGCTACACAGAGAAAAATAAATCATTAAGAAAGAAACAATCAATAATTCAGATAAAACCTTTACAAAATTAATTCTATCTTAAATTAATTTTTAAAATTTTACTTGATTAAGTATTAGAAATGGAAGCATAAAAATATATAACTATATTTTAAACTTAGTTCTAAATGCATATTCTGTATATTTTTTTTTTTTTGGGAAACCCTTATAATTAAATATTATTTCCAGTGCACTCTCCCGATGAGATCTTTGAAGTAATCTCCATCCAAGCCTCAGTCACCGCGAGATGTTCAGACTAAGCAATCGACTTCCCGCCTTTCTGGGCGGCCTACGCCACGCCTCCTCCGCCGGCGAGGGTCAGCGGACCGCCCTCTACGACTTCCACGTGCAGAAGGGAGGAAAAATCGTAAACTTTGGAGGCTATGCTCTGCCCGTTCAATACTCCGACCAGAGCATCATCGCCTCGCACTTGTACACCCGCCAGGTGGGCTCCATCTTCGATGTCTCCCACATGCTGCAAACCCGGGTCTTTGGCAAGGATGCGGCTGCCTGCTTGGAGTCTGTCTGCACGGCGGATATCCTGGGTACTCCCGATGGTAGCGGCACCCTCACCGTTTTCACCAACCCAGCGGGCGGCATCCTGGACGATCTCATTGTGAACAAAGTCAGCGAGAAGGAGCTCTATGTGGTCTCCAATGCGGCGATGAAGGAGCAGGACATGGGAATCATGAAAGCAGCTGTGGTGGGTCAAGAGTTCCTAGTCCTAGCCTAAGTGAGAGATCTGTATAGATAGTAATCTCTTTGCCCCTCCAGAACACCTTCAAAGCCCAAGGCAAGGATGTAACCATCGAGTTCCTCACTCCCACCGATCAATCTTTGGTAGCCGCTCAAGGTCCCCAAGTGGCAGCCAACCTGGCGAAACTTCTCCCCAAGAACGCTTCCCTGGATCAACTCTACTTTATGACATCCTTTGTCACCACCCTTGCTGGCATTCCCAATGTCCGAATCACGAGGTGCGGCTACACCGGAGAGGATGGCGTGGAGATCTCCGTGGAGTCCAGCCAGGTGCGCAACCTCACCGAAATCCTACTCGAGAGTGGCAACCTGAAGCTAGCTGGCCTGGGCGCCAGAGATTCCCTGAGACTGGAGGCTGGTCTCTGTCTCTACGGCAGCGATATCGATGCCAAGACCACGCCTGTGGAGGCAGCGCTCGCTTGGTTAGTGGCCAAGCGACGCCGCTCTGCTCAAGATTTCCCGGGAGCTCAGGTGATCCTAAGTCAGCTGAAGGAGGGAGTCAGTCGGAGACGTGTTGGAGTCAAGATGCTGGGAGTCAAGCCCCCGCCAGCTCGCTCGGGAGTGGCCATCATTAGCCAGGGTCAGCAGGTGGGCCAGGTGACCAGTGGCTGCCCGAGTCCCAGTGCAGGATACAACATAGCCATGGGCTACGTTGCAGAGAACATGAAGGCACCCGGGACCAAAGTGGAGCTCAAGGTGCGGGAGAAGCTCTACGAGGCGGAGATTGTAAAAATGCCATTTGTAAAAGCCAATTACTACAATAAGCCCAGGAAATAAATTTGGCAAAAAAATTAAACTAAAAGGGAACTGGTTTCTTCTTAATTCTAAAAAATATCTAAAGCCTTTAAAAGCCTTAAAAAATTTATAAGACCCTTTCTGTATCTAAAACTCATTCAAGAATTACATATATCCTTCCTTACCTTGACAAACTTCATGAGATGCCGCACCTGATTGGAGTCGAAGCGCACCTGACGACGCAGTCGAGCCAGTGGCGCCAACGCCTGCATCAGCCGGATGCGCTGGTTAAACCGCGGATGCACCGAGCAGAGCACCAGGAATGCGTTGAAGGCCTAAGAGCAACGTTTAGTACTCTCTACTCTCCATCGCCCTGTCTCCTGCACAACTCACCTGCGAGTGCCCAATTAGCAGCACTTGGCGTGGCTCCCTCTGTGACTCTGACTCTGACTGCTTCTGGTCCTCCTCTTCAGCGGCATCTGGGCCTCCTCCTGGCTGTTGTTCGCCACCTGTGACCACCGCCATGTGGTCAATTATGGCCGGCAAATCGTAGGCGCCCTGCTCGTGGAAGCTGTAGCGCCAGAACTCCGGCATCACGTCGGTCAAGTCGTTGTGCTGCCTTCCGTACGGCGAAACTCCGCGCAGATTGGCCAGCCACACATCGTAGCCGCGTTGGTGGAGCTGGAATGCTGCACGGAAAATAAAATATATTAGGATTAATTCTTAGGGAAAATAAGGGAAAAATTTAAATTAAAGTTAGCTTTTAAATGGTGTTTTAAATTTAATATTTGGTTTTTATTAATATTTTATTTACTTAATTATAAACAACTTTCTACATGATATAGTTTTTAGTAAAGTCTTTTTTTGAGTGCACTTTTGCTTACCCAAACTCCTCTCTGGTCCCAGACACACCCATCCCAGCGAAGAGCCTAACAGGCCATGGACCAGCAGCACGGATTGAGCTTCCGGGCGAGGCAGCCGCTGTAACTGCAACTGATAGCCATCCGCGGTGGTTACATTGTGCACCTCATGGCTCACATTCTGGGCCTCCAGCCAATCCAGCTAAGGGGCACAGATCACAGAAAGAAATTCTTATTAAATTATATTTTCCAAAAAGGAAGAAAAAGAATGTAATAAAAATTAAGAAAATTCAACTTCAAAGATGAATTTATCAATGAAATTTCAAGTTCTTTAATATATTTTTATTATAAACTCTTTGATATTTATTTATAGTGTGATAAAGTCAAGAATGCCTGACTCCACTCCACTTGGTTGACACTTGCCGTGTTCCATTTAAAGCGCGTCTCCGCGGGAGCGGCACTGCTGGCCCCGCTGGCACACACGATGAGCACGACTTGGATGGCAGTGATCCAGCCTAGTTCACTCATTTCGCCCATTCAACTGAGCCGGAAGGTCTGGTGTGGGCACAGATGCACTAATTGCCCAGCTCTTAGCCCCAACTCCGACTACCCAGATCATCTTTCCACTTGACTAAACGCAACGAAATCGAATTTAAGCTGGAAAAGGGGGAGAATTGCTCTGAATGGGTGTTAGGAGAAGCGTCATTTTAAGTTTTTTTATTTTTTAGATTACTTATGAGTTCCAAAAAGTCTGAATTATACAGAATTAACATACGAAAAGTCAATTTAATAATAAAAATTATTTATACAGTAAAAAACTAACGAATTTACCCAGAAT
This sequence comes from Drosophila auraria, assembly GCA_008042615.1. Lineage (NCBI taxonomy): Eukaryota > Metazoa > Arthropoda > Insecta > Diptera > Drosophilidae > Drosophila > Drosophila auraria. The sequence continues at coordinate 29,405 of VNJW01011423.1, forward strand.
TTTTCTTCTGTTATTTACTTTCATAAAAACAGTCCGACACTGCAATTCGCAATTAAATAAAGCTTAACGGAAAGATTAAATAAAATAGATTGAATTACACCAGCGAGCCCGCATCCACACACATCTTCATCCGGATCCTGGCCGAAATCCTTATGGAAACGCTCACAATTAATTGCACTCCCCTTATCACTCAGTAATATTCATACTGGAGAGGTGGAGAGACCCTGAAAGGGAGAATCCTGTTGCAATTGCAATTCAGGAGCAGACCACTTGCCGGCTCCACCGTTGTTTACTTATCGCCGGGAGATAACAATTGACTACGCAGACGGCTGAAGAAAAACAACACAGATAAAATCCCAGCGAACTTTATTAAAATTATGCACAAAAAAAGGGGAAACAAAAAACCCTGAATGAATAAAAGGCCAAAGACGGCGAAGTCCAAATTAAATGGAATCCAAAAACGCGAATGAAAAAAATATCCGCAAGGATTGCGGCGGCGGCGGTGGCGGCGAATGTGCGACTGGCAACAAAGGACACGCAATGCCCATTGGTACTCCTCCTGCCCCTTGGAATAAAGGCTCCATCTGTGTGCAGTCAACAGGATGCAAAAGTGCAGTCGATTAACGGAAGCGCAAAAGGGTGCGAGATCCTCGCCGTTCCCTGCCGTTCCCAGTCTGGCAAGGCCGGGAGGCGTGTCATGTCCGGCACTTGCATATGTATGAATTTTTATTAAATTTAATAAAGCTGCAATTATGCAATTTACTCGTGCTCGTGCATTTGTCACGCCCACGTCCCAAGCTGATGCCCAGGGAGTTGGAAATTAATTTGGCTGCGGTTACAACAGTCCGGGAAATCGGAATAAAAAATGCCTTTGGTGAATTTATGAAACGGAGACCAGACTTTAATGGGGTGAGCAGGGGCAGAATTTCACTCTATTAATCTTGGCAACTCGAGAATTTAATTTGTTTTAATGTATACGAAATATAAAAAATTAAAATTACCTTTACCAAGGATTTTGTATGGTTTCTGGAGCTTATTTTACCTTTGTAGGTTAGTTGACATATTTATCCTTTGCCTTGAAATATATAAAAAATATGTTTAAGCCTATTAAGCCTTACTGGCATACATTTTCAGTTTTTCTAGCATGCAAAGATTCCTTCAAAATTCCTCTAAAATATACCTATTATTTATTTATCTATTTAATTTAAAATAGTAAATACAAAAGATAATTTAATAAGAAGCTTCGCCATTTTATTTCTCATTTGTATTCACAATTTAAAACATATAAAATCATTTTTTGTAATATAATATGAGCCAGGTAAATCTTTAGCTTTTCTGGCTTTTGTTTTCAGCATTTCTAAAATACTTCCCATTATTTATTTGTTTACTTATTAATAATAAATACAAAAACCACCAAAAAAAGAAGATATGAAATTTGATTTCCCCTTTTTGATCATTTTAAATAACAATATTTAAGCTCCTCATCGTTTCATTTCTGATAACCTATCGATACCAAATACAAGCCAACTTATTCCGCATAAATACACTTTCAAAATTCAAATGCAGGTGAATCACATCATCATTTCGAAATTTCCAGCCATAAAAGCGAGCACAAATTACATGTATTTATCTGGTCTAATGACACTTTTTACGCCTCGTAAAACATGAGCCATAAACGGCAGCGAATCGAGCGAACTCAACGCCACGCATCAATTGACATTTTTGGCATTAAGCATTTCGGCATAAAGGTGGAAATCGAAGAGCGCCAATACAATGGGGCCCAACGACGACAATTCCGATAGAAAAATCATTACGGCGAGTAAATAACATCGAGGTAAACAAGTTTGCGGCGGAAAAAAGCAAGTAAAAACCCAGGACAATGGGACAATGAGACAACGGGACGTGAAAAATGAAAATAGTAATGAAAATGGTGGCAAACAAAAGTCAATCACTTGGCGTCGTTGAAGGAAATTGTCGAAAAATATTGAGCAAGAAATGGAGGCAAGAGACACACTTTGTATTATTAAGCGACAGGTAGACAAATCAAAATGTGCGCCAAGGGTGACAATGGCAAGGACTGCTTCCCGGACTTTTCGCTACCGTTTCCGCTCCAGCTCCCCGTTTCCGGTGGCTCGTGCCAACACAAACACAAACACAGCCGCGCCGAGAAATCAATGTAATTGACGAACTGACGGGCTGCGTAAGTGAGTGAATGAATCGTGTCGTTTATTGTGGCAACAGCTTTTCAGAGGAGCTTCCTCCGCGGTTCTGCCTTTCCTTCCTCCGAATGGAACTCGCGACTTTGTTTGTCTTTCAACTCGATTGCATGGCAACTTTCGGGCCGCTGTCCTATGCCTTCTATATATTTTTTGCTGCCTTCGTTTTTATTATTTCCTATGCCTCTGTGAATGTGGAATGCCTTTCGAAATGTTTGCGTGCCATTTGTGTTGACAGTAAAAGCCGCTTAATGATTTCATTTTGGTTATAAATGGGATTTTTTTGGGCCAAAATTTGCAAAGGACATGGGTGCCTAAAGCTCACTTGGGGTAGGTTATAAGCAAAAAAAAGGGGCACATGCTTGGTTAAATGGTTAAGTGAGTAACCAAAAATGTTCCGGGGAAACTACTTAGGAAAAAACTGATAGAGACGGCCTTAAAATATAAATTGGAACAATTTCGTTTGTTTAAAATATATAATTCTTATTTGGGATATAGAGCAGGCTGCATTTAATATTTTAAGTTGAAAAACTTTCTCTTTTAAAATCCATTTACATATATAAAACTTAAAACCATTCATATAATTGATGCTCAGCACCTCGAATAAAACGAAAAGAACTAAATGGATCCGCCGAATTATGTGCGCCTTTTAAATAAACAAAACGCAAGTTTTCAAGCGGAATTAAAGCAAGTTTTAAAAGCAAATTTCCACCTTGCCAAGTCCGAGCTGGGAAAGATTCCACTGGCCTCGCTGCGGGAGCAGCAGCAACAAGGGCAAAGTTTTCACATTTTTGTTTAACATTTTCCAAATGCCTTTTTATTATTTTTTTCTCCTTATTTTTTATTTTTACACTTTTAATGCATAATGGAATTAGTTAAATTTCTCTTCGCAGCGCTGAAACTTTCGCTGAACTTGCGCCAAAAAGTTCGGCTTCCTGTTTTCCCCCTTTTTTCGGGAATGTTATGCGTTTCTGATGACGTTGTAGAAAACGTTTCCGTTTTGCGAGCTTGCAAATGAAAACTTTTTAACTTAGAACCGACACTCGCTCGAATTTTAATTAAAATATTTATGAATTTGTCTTTTAAAAGAGAAAATCCAAGAAAAGCAGCCGGGCGACGTGCTCGAGAGTATCTTGATTAGCTGGCAATCACAAAAGGCCGGCCGGCAAAGAGAAATAAGTACAGAAGAGTCAGCTGCCAGAGATAAAAACCAGGCGTCAATTGTGGCCCAAAGTCGTTCATGTGGCCAACTTTCTGATTAAGAAAAATAATGGGAATCAAGTGGAGCTATAACAATTTTTAATTATACGCCACGAGGAAGGCGCGCCTTGAATGGAATACTAGAATAAAGATTTCATTATGATATCATTTCAGCCCAGTGGTTTATGGCACTGCATTGTGGGTTTCATTCACTGAAGGACACCAATAAATGACTCTTTTGGTTAAATATAGTCTAAAATATTTTATATATAATATATTATATTTATTTATACATTTTTCTCATTAAAACTATTAAAAAACAATTACTTCAATTAATAAAAACAAACAATGTTTAGTGTCATAACCCCATAATCGAAACAACCAAAGTAAGTTTATTGCAAAGCAAACTCGTTTGTTAATAAATTATGGCCAGCACGTCACTGTAGAGATTTCTACAGAAACTATCAGTTACCGAAATGCAAATCACATCTCGGGAAAACCCCCCATATTACCAATAAAAGTCAAGACAATTGTGAGTTTACATTTCACACAAATTCGCCAGTGCCACCCAGCAATTATTTATTTGCATATTTATCACTGAGAGCCTAATAAATAATAATTATGGCCTTTTAGCTTGCTTTATTGTCTTGATTATCTGACGTGGGCAGTCGATCCGGGTTCCAGAACCAGAATCGGTTGTCAGTGATTAAAAAAAATGAGTAAATGTAAACAAGAAATTGCCGTTGAGCTTCAATTTGTTATAAGCAATTAGCAAATGTTTACTGGTTTCTATAAGATAAACAGATTGAGCTTATATCGAGTTACCTGAATAATATTCTTAATGAAAAAATATTATTAAACATTATTTATATTCCTGCTGATATATAAAAGCCACCACAGACCCATAAAATCCATAAAATCAACTTTTAGGTTGGCAAATTAGTTGAACAACTGTTGAACGTCAAAGAACCTGCTCCGACATATTGAAAATAACCACAACAATTTGCATTTCTTTATGGCCCTCGCAAGTATTTTTCAACCGAACTCCCGCACTTACGCAGCTTCCAACTACTGCTCGGCTGCCTGCTTTATGTCTTTCCATTATTGATGACTTAATTCCGGTTGATTTATTGAGGCCACAAACAGCCGGCCAGCGCGCTCAGCGGGCTATGTTTTGCACTGGCCAGGACCAGGAGTCAGGACCTCGCCAGGATGCCATTTCGTATGCACACGTACGGCACAAATGGAGCCACTCGTTGGCATGGGGAAACCTAGCGGGCCAAGCAGCTGCGTTGGTCTGGTCCGGGCGAGCGAACGTGTTTAATAAATAAGCCCAGTTAATATGGCGCAAAAGGTTGAATAGAAGCACAACCCATATATTTCCAGGGTTTAATCGTTTTTCTGTGCTGGAAAAAAGGAGGGAACGTAATTCCTATCCTCGATTTTGAATATAATGATGATATCTTTATGCTAAATAATTTTCAGCACTTAGTTTTAAATAATAATATGTTTTCCAATAGTTGAAAGCTTGGAAATACAATAAAAAATATAAATTAAATTTAATTTTAGGGCTAATCGAACTCTAATAAATCCGTCATGTTTCTCATCTCATCTCATGTTTTCTTGATTTTTTTCCTTGGTAAAATATTATATTTTCATAAAATATTATTTTTGGACAACAGCTAACACCTTGCTTGGATAAATATAATAAATTAAAACATCAAAATTAAAATTTCATTTAATGGTAGCATTAATTTCATGAAATTCCCAATTAAATTCCTTTAAACCCTTCTAATTCCTCACCCTATTTCTTCCTCTGTAACCACCTAGAGGCACTTGGCATTGTCTGAGCAGTACTAACGTTTACGTTACCCATCTCGGTGCATCGACCTCGTTGAATTGGCAACAGTTAATGATGTTAACAGAAGCTCTGAATGGCCAGCGGCACCCATTGCATTCAGCCGATATCAGACCAGCATTGATCACTTCGCCAGGATGAAAAACGAGCTCTCAGCTCTCCGGCGGAGATGTGGAGAAGCGACCACAAAAGCTCCATCACAGGAGCCAGGAGGTGTAATCGAAACGAACTCTCAAACTCGATTTGTGCACGGTAATTAAAATTTAATCATTGGACATTAGTAGTCGCATACACACCGAGGTAGCTGAGGTCTGAAAAAGGGGGACTAAGCCGCCGGACTGAAATGGGTTCGTTGGGGGGTATCTATGGATGTGACCAGCTCCCCCTTTGAGGGGCTTACGCTTCGTCGGTATCTCCTGCATTCACTTTTGTGCTGCATACTTTCAGGCATGTAAATGCACACCTGCACTCCTGTGAGTTTTGTGGATAAATGTTTGATTTAAGAGTGTGGGTTGCTCATTTGTTTGTTTGGCCGTTTGTTGCCGGTTGCCAAGGTATTTAAGTCGCCGCTGCTTTTCGCTGGGCTTCCAGCTCGCTTCGGGCTTTTTAATAGATTTCTGCTAATGACATGCAATTAATTTTGCGGTTTTTTCAACCAGAAGCATAAACTTTGCAAAAAAATGGGGGAGTGCAGGTATGTAATATGAGAGAAGCTACATTTGATCCATTAGGGGGATAACGGGGGAATTATGTGTGGCTTTTTTCTCGGGTAATTTTTTAGGAAAATGGTAATGACCAAAGTAATAAAAGAGGTCGTGTTTTTTAGCTTGAACAATTATTTACTGCCTTTTAATTATATATGTCGTCTTGGAAATATTAATTTATTAAAGAAGAAATTTGTAGCGGATTTAAATCACTTTATAAAATGTGTCACCGTAAAAATAGTAAATTTGCTTTGAATGTTGCGCCTCATTAATTGTATTGACTACTTTTAGAAACCTTTTTTAGGGATTAATAAAACTCTAGTAAGTTTTGAATATTTTTCAAGGATCTTAAAAGCATAGAGAGCTAAATTTCTTATTATTCGCTAGTTTTGTTTTTTGATTTATAATTTTTCCTAATTCCCCGATTTTCTACAACAATAGTTGCCAACTGTCTTCTTAAAACTCAAAGACCCATGTTTTTTGGTTCGTTAAAATCTCTTTTTAATTTCCCAGCTTCAACTTCAACTCAACCAAAACTCTTTCGCCATTAAACAGCAATCACTGTTATCAAGAAATTGCATTTCCGGGGATTACAAGCCAAACTGGACTGGAAAAGGGGTTCCATCAGGCGGATCAACCCTTCAGCGGCACATGTGGCATTCATTCCCAACTTTTATCTAACAACAAAGCAGGGTTCATGCCCGATGTTTGGAGCCAGGCCACAGAACCCCACTGACTCGACAGAACCCCACTGACCCCACAGGAGATGAGCTGCCGCATCGACAGTGAAATGGCCAGCGATGGCAATTAACTTTATAACATTTGCATGGCCCATGTGCATTGTCCGCTCTGGTCTGCTGTGGCGGGTAATGCACGCCAGTTGATTAATTGGAAATTGCGGTTAATGGATGGTCAGATCCGAAACGGCATCGACAATGGACGAATATAAAGTTGACCCCGAGGTCTAGACTTTTAATTAGACCCGGCAACTGAGCCTAGAAGTGTGCTCTACACTCGAGCACATGCAAAAAGTTTGCTACCCGAAAACTTTGTCACTTGTTATTGAATTCTTTTTCTCCATTTTTAGTTTTTCTCGAGAGCTGGCCAAAAAGTTGACAGATTTGCAGCGGAAAATTAACAACTTCCTTGCTGCGAAAAAAAACGTATTCTTCCTTTTTTCGAATAAACTTTATCCTGCGTAAAATCGAGTTAAGAAGTCGGAGAAAGTATGCGGGGCTAAAAATGTACTAAAAACTATGTACACGGAAGAGTTTTCATCGGGGGCTTCCAGCTGTCTCGGGCCACGGGTTACGGAAACTTAAAATGTCGTAGATGTCGTCTTTCGGTAGAGGAGAACGAGGAGGCTAAACCGAAGTTCCTGTCGTGATCCTTCAACAGCCTACAAGCAAACTGAGTTTTGTTGGAAAATTAAGTTGGAAACGATGAGTATTTCCAGTTGTTTGCATTCTACGAATGTTGCGGCTGCTGCCAGGAAGTCGAGCAGCAATTGTAGGGGATTCGTTTTTAATTTTTACCATTCCTGAATAAAATGTATAATTTATTTTAATTTTTTAAGACATTAAAGGAGGAAGTTGAATATATATTTAAATATAAAGCGAAGAATACCTAATATTCCCGCGCATAAATTAAATCAAGCCTATTTTATTTACTGTTAAGGGTTCTGCCACTTCTAGCTTCACCCTGGAATAACTTTATAATATTTTTCATAATATCTGACCCAGTTTTCAAGGCACTCATCACCTCCTATTCCAGGTTCTAATCAAACCATATAAATGCCACTCGTGTGCCGGACGCGAGCTCAGCTGGCCATAAGCTCAGACCCAATTATCAGTTGTGATTTGAAAAGGCAGCTGAATAAATCGGATAAATTTTTAATACAAAAGAGAAAGAAAGCACATAAAAACCAATTGCCATATGCTCTTGATCTGACCGGAGGAGAGCGACCGGCAGTTGACCCCAATAAATTGGAAACCGTAAAACACGACCAGTTAGCAGGCGGAGCAAAGTTCACATGGGTTGGTGGTGTGGGAGGTGACGACCTTTTTCCAGCCTTAAAACGCCTGTTGATTTATGCAAAAGGGGATTAGCTAGGGGCCTCCGGATCGGGGGATAAACACAACCTAACCGCAGACATAACATTTTAACTTATTTAGCAGAAAGAAGCTTGAGGAAGAGCAGCGCGTCTCGGAATTTTAAGCCCGAATATGGTTTGAGCCGGCATAAAACAAGACAAATGAGCTAATTTTGCTGGCGGAAAGGATAACGGGATCAGGACATTGCCTGGGCCATAATAAATAGCGCACAAATGTGATATTTATATGCATTTCTTATACAGACGTAAGAGACGAGAGGCGCCATAAATCTATTGGCGCATTATTACTCATACGCACTGTAGACGCTGTCTACCCTAATATATCAAGGCATTACCATGGTCGTTATATATATTTCCTGGTCCTCCTTGGTATTTTTTCCATCGTCATGGTGTGTGCCCTTTCATTCGAATAAATGTACATTTATCTCAGGGAACAAAAGAGGGATTGGAAAGGGTGGAAAGGATAAGCTATTTAAATAATCTTAAAGAAATGTTGACTAAAATAAACTTTTAATGTAATTGAAATCGTGTACCTATTTCCAGCATATTTCCTTGACAGATTTTCCATATTTTCCACTAATTACCTTACATCCTTATTCCTTCCTAACAAGTCCATAAGTAGACCGCTTTCAAGTCGGTCTGTGTGCCAATTTAAAGTTGAATCCCACGATCCCAGAGTCAGCCATCAAAGGCCACTCCAAATCCCCATTCCCGGTGCCGTGACTTGGGATTTATGAACTCCATTTCGCATGTTCGCCATTGTAGAGATTAATTGCCACAGCTCCTCCATATATGTGCGATGCGTTTCCATTCGGAGCCGCTTCCCTCTGCGGCTTGTTGTTATCATTCAGCAGCAGGCCATGTCCGGGGAGCTGGAGCTTTTTGTTGGCCAACTGACGGGATGAAGGAGCCCTGAAGGAGTAGCCAGGGAAACAGAGCGATAGAAGCGACATCGACATGCAAGAGGAGCTATGTTATGTGCCGAACTTAAAGTCGAAAGCAGTGGAAAAGGGGTCATTGATTCTAAAAAATCTAGTAGAGTTCACTAGAAAAGGCAGGGATTAAAATATTTAAATATTTCACAGATAAAGACTTTAAAAATATAAAAAAAATACTCCTACGCCCGGAAAATATATATTTATTTCTGACATACGCTAAATAAATTCCAAACTTTACCCACCTCTCAATGATGATTTAATTAACTCAACTTTTGCTACTCCCATGACTCAAAAAAGTTGTTAATATGGGCTCGAAGTGCATTATAACCAATTAAATGAACCATAACCGACTGCAGGCAGCTTCATCATCGTAAAAGCTCAACTCCTTTCATCATTTTACTCAAACTTCGTCGATGTGGTTGCCGCTCTTTGTTGCTGCGAGGTTTTACTGTATTTTAATTGGCTTTTTATTGATTTCCAGCGCTTTTCCGAACTGTGCAAAAATATATGTACTGTTCCAGTGGGTTCCTAGGGCCGTAAATAATGTGGAGAAGCCGCCGCCGTCTACCGCAAATGCAGGAAATAAACTTTTTCGAAAAATTACTAAAGTGGGCCGACTTTAGCTTGGAAACGGAAGTCATTGAACGTATAATTTAATTACCGCCTTTTGGTGGTAAAAATAACTAGAAGTTACTTATCAGGATTCCCCTTTGATTGGGTTAATAATGTTACTCATAATAATTATGTGATAAGCAAGCCAAGATTGTCTAGATTTTAAGGCTCTCGTGCGTTTCGGATAAGATTGGCTGATGACACGCCTGATAAAGACCGGGGAAAGACTCTGAAGCCAATCAGTAGTTCACCATGGCTTTCTCCGCCAAGAAGTGCGTTTTCCTCGTCGCTTTTTTTACATTTTCTCTGGCTTTGGCCCAAGTAAAAACCGGTTGTCCTAAGGGTTTCAGTTTTATAGGAGAAAAGTGCTATTATGTGTCCTATGAGAGGGTAAAAAAATCTTTTTATTTACTGACAAAAACTGTATTTAAATAGAATTTCCCAACATGCAGGCCAACTGGTTCAATGCCGATCGCAGGTGCCACAACTTGAACTCCACTCTCGTAGTTTTCGACGACGACAAGGACCGCCAGCTGATGACAGCCACTCTCAAAGTCCTAGGACTGCCCTTTGCCAACGGCTGGCAGGACTCCATTTGGACGGGACTCACATCCCTGGGTATGGACTGCAATTTCGTTCGTAGTCGCAATGGTCAAGCCGTTGCGTATACGCCCTGGAGTCCCAATCAACCGAATCCGACCGCCAGAAAGGATTGCGTGGCCTACGCAGATTATAATGGCTTTGGCTACCACAATATCGAGTGCGAACCGTACCAGTTTCGCTTTGTCTGTGAAGCCCCAACACTGGTCACCGAAAAGTACATGTGTTTGAAAAAGGAAGAGTTCTTGGAGGTGGACATAAATATCTGAGTCTGAGTTCGTTATTTATGTAGATTAATGCAAGTGATAAAAAGTGGGAAAATAAAAATTAAGTTTAGCTATAAAACTTGAACTCTTGCTAGTCGGGGTATTTCTTTTTTCGCACTTCGAAGAGGAAACCCATAAAAGGCCATAAACAAAAACCGGCTAAGCCGATAAAAAATGTGTTGACGTTATGGCCAGGAGAAGCGAACTCCGCAACAGGCCAGGCTAGATATCATAAGTCATATTTTCGCCTCTCGAATTTATGGCATTTATCGAAACGTTCTCAAATTGGCTAATGTTTCCACGGGAAAAAATGCATTTATTTCGCAAAAAAACAGCGCCCGCAATGAGCTCATTAAAAGAAAATGTTTTCTATCCACACAAAGTTTATTTTCTTAAAGAAAACCATCTCCTCGAAGAATGAAGAAAAGTTTGCCTGAGCTGGGGAAAAAAGCAGAAACAAATGTCACCATTCTAGGACAAAGTAAAATAAAGCTACAAGTCAGTCGGCTAACAAATATAAATCTACCTTTGTCCCCAAAGAAACACAGAAACTCATTTAGAGGAATTACAAGTGCAATCGCACCAACACCTGTCCCGGCAATCTATGTCCTGTGGGATTGGCGTGTCCCTAGTCCTGGCCATCAATCATTCAGTACGATTTTTATCCAGGCAAGTCCCAGTGGTGTCCTTTCACACCTACCGCCTGGCTTAACCCCTGACTATTCATAAATTGTGTTTAATTAAATAAGAGCTTGATGAACAAAAGTCGGAAATTTTCCCTGGCAAATGCAAATCATTTTAATGCGATTAATTAATATGGGGAGCAAAGGCGGAACTTTCGGTGCCACCTCAAAGAAAAGCGAAAAGCACACAAGTTGGAAATCATATTTGCCAACGCCCGCCTGCTCCGCTAATGGGCCGCCACACACGCTCTCTCTGGCAGAGACTGAGGCAATTTGAGTGCTAATTAAATTAAAAACGAAGTAAAAATAGTTTCGCAAAGAAGTCAGCTTCCATTTCTCTCTGGCTTCGACTTGGCTCTGAAGCTGCTCCTCTTGTCGTGTAAATGAGCTCCAACTTGCTGTGCAAATAACGCGTGCTGCCAAGTCAGAAAAGTGGGTACAAGTGAGGCAGGCAGACTGTAGCTACACACAAGTGCGTATATACACTGCAGGAAATTATTATAGAAGTAAAATTTAAAACTTCATACAAATTACAGAGACAAGAAAGATAACCATTTTGTGGAATTTAAGTAGCATTTTACTTATATCGTTAAAGTTGTTGTACAATTTTTTTAACATTATCATATCATTAGAAAACTTTTTCTTCCCGTAAAGATATTAAATATTTTAATTATTTTAATAATTAAATATAATTTGTAACAGTGCCCTTTAATCCATGCAAATCCTTAACCAAGGAAAACAATTTCGAATTAGGTATGCGCATATGTTTGTGCAAATGGCAAGCAACTTACAAAAAAAAAAAACAAAAAAAAAGAAAACACGACAAGACAGAACAAACCCGAAAAACAAGCTGAGGCTGCAGTCTTGTCCCTAAGCTTCAAACCCTTTTCCTGCCTCCAGTCCCATCCCTTTTCCTGGGAGGCAACCGCACGGACCTCGGAGACGGAGTGATTGCAAACAGGATGAAAATGCAGCTACCAAGACGAAAGCCAACAAACTGAAACGCTTGAGTCGAGTGCAAAGGAGGGACAGGGACACGAGGCAGAGGCAAAGGGCAACCGGAAACGGAAGTGCAAGAAGCTGCAAGAGGCGCAGAACCAAGATGGAGGGAATCAGCTGCAGCTCAGCCAAGGAGGTAAGCTAATGCAGCTGAGCTGCTTCTCGAGACGCTCCTACACAAAGGAAAAACTAGCGATTTTAGAAGTCAATGTTCTTATTAATTAATTTGAAAACAATTAAATTAGGTGTTTAAATTGATTATTGTTCTTAGAAGAAACTGGTCTTAGTGGGCTTTGATTTTAGGACCCACTTCAAAATCATAAATAAATACTTATATATTTTGCATTGTATTGTATTTGTTATGTATTGTTATGTTATTATGTTATGTTTTTTTTTTATTGTTTATTTTATATTCTTTATTTAAAAATAAATTAATCTAAAGTTTTCCTCATTTAGGGTTATATTTTCCTCTGTAAAGAAATGCTTCTGGTTTTGTTTTTGCCTCAAGCACACTCGAGATGCAAAGTAAATGCAAAACCACAGCAAATTATGTTGAGAGGGGTCGGAATCTGTTGGGTGAGGTCTGCGATAAGGACAACGTCGCGGAGTGGGACGAGGGACGAGAAACGAAAGATCCTTGGGACCTCCTGCGGAGCCGCTCAAGTGATTTTCCTCTAGTGGAGTGGAGCCTTGAGCAGGTGTCTGTTTAACCATTATGTTTAGTTGCAGGCAATTTGTTCTTTGCCGTGTTTGCCAAGGTAAACTATTTTTACTATGTTCTCCAGCTTAAAATTTCACCAAACGGCTTCGGGCTGAACTACACTGGACTGCAAGGTTAATGGCTACTTATTTTTTGGAAGCTTTAAAAGCAATAAAATAAAAAAATAATAAAACAAATATGTCAACTAAAATATATGTGTTCATTCTGAACAAGGGGCTTCGGGAAAGGTACCTATAATAAATAAACCTGAAATAAACCACAAACAGTGAAGATGAACTCCAAGCCAAGTCCTTCGCGATCTATTATGTTTGGGAATTTGGCCACGACGAAATAATTTTGGTCCTTTGAGCCGGATGAGTATAAAAAAAAAAAAATATTTTTCTAATTGTTTTCTATCCAAAATATCTAGAAAATTTAATTATAAAATATTGTAAAAAAAAGTACTATGAATAAGTTTTTAAGTCTTTGAAAAAATACCTTTATATACTGAGATCTTCGCTGTTGTCAAGTGTAGTGCTTAGTTTCGAGAGCATTTCCCAAAATGCATTGCAGCAGGAGACTGACTAAGTTGCAGGCATGCTAAGAGAACTTTATTAAAATAGCACAAACAGAACGGAACGGGGAGCCATTGCTCACAGCTCATCATGGAGCAGCGAGTACCGGTGCTTGGAGGGCCCCAGCTCCTTGAAGGTGGACTTGGGCGGCCCAGAGTCCTGCTTATTCTCCGTCTTCTTGCCGTGCAGCAAGCGAAAATCGTCGAGGTACTGCTTGAGCTTGCCTGGGATGTAGAGATCCGGAAAGTGGCCAAATGGATACATAAACTGCAGCGAATCGATGGCTATGAGCGGGAGATCGTTGATGGTCTTGCCCATGTGGAACACCGAGTGTTGGAACAGCTGGCCGTCCACCGTGGCAAAATTAAAGTGGCCCCTCATGTCGGCCAGCTGCATCTGGACGATGGACTTGAAATCCTTGACGGACAGGAGGTCCGTGGGCAGGTGGAAGAGCAGCAGGAGCGGCAGTCCCTGCTCTATGAGCTCCTCCACATTCTCGAAGTTTACTTCCCGCACGAGAGGGACACATCTCTCCAGAATCCAGGGCTCCAGCACGACGGGATCTGCGGCATTCCCCTCGTAGGGCTCGTCCTGGCCATGAGTAAGGGCCACATCCGGGCGGAAGATCAGAGCCGGCAGATTGGAGGGCATCCCATCCTTCTTCTCACCAATGCAGCGGTAAAAATCACAATCGTTCTTGAAGCGATCCGCCAGGCGCACAAAGATCTCGTTTTCTGTATCCTTAGCCTTCTCAAAATAAGAAATGAAGGACCTCCTCCTTGGATCAATGATGGCCAGCTCCTTGGGATCTTGAAACTCAACAATTGGCGAGCGGAACTGCGATCGCACATAGTCTACCAGAGCCTCACTGGATCTCTTGCCCCGAAACTCCCGTCGAAGCGGCTGACCGCGGTAGAAGAGGCGCAGCGTGGGCAGCTTCAGGATGTTGTAGACCTCCACACAAAGCCGCGCTTCCCGGAGGCAGTCCACCCGGCCAAGCAGGACCTTTCCCTTCTCGGGGTACTGCATTATTAACATGTTGGCTGCCTGCTCGAAAATGGGTGCCAAACGGGCACTGAAGGGGCACCAATCCGCATAGAAGTTGAGAAACACCACTTCGTTCGAGAGCAGGGTGCCATTGAGGTTCGCCTCACCGATCTGGGTCACACTCGAGGCAGCCGGCGGAGGGGGCACCCACACGGGGATTGCCCCCAAAGAGGACTCCAAGAGCAGGAAGAGCAAGCTGAGAGGAACGAGAGTCGGCATGTCAGCAGCAAAAATTTTTGACTTGCACTGACGTTGAGAGAAAGGTGAACTGAGATGGGTTTGTTTTGGTGTTTATAGGTGGGATGCATACTAAAAAAATCCAAAATTCTTTTATTTTTATTCATTAATTTAGTGAATAAAGAATTTTTTATAATCTTATGAGTATAGGGCGAGGAGAGGGGAGTCAATTCAAAGCTTTATAAATAAACTTCTGTGTTTCTTTCAAGTTCTTCTATTTTCTAAAGTCCCTATAAAATTTTTAAAGCATTCCTTACAAAGAAATACCCTTTTACATATTGATAACCATTTCCTAAATTACTTTTTTAAATCAAAAGCCACAAATATAATACATACACTTCCCAGAGAGAAAATGCCAAGCAGCTTTGCAGTCATTAAAGGGTTAAGTGTCGCCATATCGAGCTGCGAAAATGTCTAACGAAAATAAACAAGGTCCGGACCTACTCTCTCCAATCCTCCCCCTCTTCTCCGGTAATCGTTTGGACCGGGTGCAAAAGGCTAAGCAAATATTTGCAGCGGCAACTTCGCAAATGAGCTTCAAGCCCAAAAGACAGAAGGCACACAAACACACAGGCGATGAGGAGTTGTCGCTGCGTTGTCGCCAGGATTTCAAAAGGACCTCAGCTCTGGCGGAAACGGAAACAACAACTTGCCCGCTCTCCACCAGCAGGATGGATGGTATGGCTAGAGGAAGAGGTTGTGGCAGTGGAAGGACGCCTGTCGTGGCTGCCATTTAATGACATTTTTGCGCCCATTTGAGCTTCCGGGCCTGCTGTCTGCTGCCTGCCTGTCGATTTCAGCAATAATTTACTTAAGAAAAGTCTAAATATGCTTGCCGTGGGGGATCCCCCGTTCTCTCGATTGTTTATTGCGTTTATCTCCGTCCGTCTGCAGACGATAAAATGTTGTGAAAATCCAGCGACAATATCCAATAAATCGTTGTCCTGGCAAAGGGGTTTGTGGCCTGACCTTCACCTTCGCTCTGAGCGCTCTAAGGGCTCTGTCTGTGTCCTGTGTGTTTTTGTTGATATTTGCCTCCCTTGCTTTTTTCAAAGGGTTTAATTGTCCTTTTTGTTCGCCTTTGTGTTGACATAGGTGAGGAGCAGGAGGAGTAGATGAGGCTGTGTGTGGAAAATAAAGGACTTGCCCATATGCTTTGCCGTATTATGAATGGGCTTCGTTCGGCTTTCGTTGTTATTTCGGGGGTTAGGCCAACAAAAGTGTTAATTAACTTGTATAAATCAGTCGCCGATGGCTCGAAGGTCGTAAATTCAAATTGCGTTAGATTGAAAAGGGATCGAGAGGACTCAGTACACTGTCTAATTGAGATGAAAGGGTAAAGTACTCTTTAAGCAGGATGAGCTGCACTTAAGTTAAGTTAACAATTTAATATTATAAGAGTTTATTGTTAGATTTATTCCTCAATTTTGTTAGAAGATGGCCGGCCAGCCAGCCACATTTTAAAGTAAGACTTGGTTTATAAATTTTTTTTTGTTCACTACTAAGCAAAGGCGAAGAAGCACAGGCCCATCACAATTTCTGATAAAGAACGCCAGTGAATATACATTTCCAATATAAGCCGCCACTCTTAATCATCGCATTCTGCTACCTTTTCCTGTGGAGCCTGCAGTAGCCACTTCCATAAACAATTCCTGGATGGCCAATAAATCCGCAAGCTGTAAATCTCAATAATGCGGGGCGGAGCCATTAAAAGTCAATGGAGAGCTGAGCGGAAAAAGAGCTTGTCAAAGCATCCGCATAATTCAGCCGAGACATTTCACGCCATCGCCACGCGAAACCGCCCCCGAAGACCGCCCAGAAACCACCCAAAGACCACCTACACCACCCCTGGAAGCCGATGAGCTCGGGCTGAGCTCATAATTCTCGCGTTTCCTGACATCAGATTGAATTTGCGCCATGGATGCGAGTTTCTGGCCATGATAAATGCATTTTGGCGCCAAAACGATTTGTTGCGCGCACTTTTGGCGCATTGCGAATGCTACAATTTATGCGACTTTGTAATGCAATTCATAAGCTGCTCGCTGCTCGCTGCACTCTTGCACAACAGTCACAATTTATTGTGGAGCCAAGTGGCCAGCGCGAACCAATAGATTGCCAATCGAATGCTGAAGAACTCCTTTATATGTTAATCCAAAGGTTATTTGCAATAAAATGCGGAATGGACTCTTTGGCTAACAGAGCAGTGACAATAAGCATTATCTTGGAATACAAAAATTCATTTTTGCATTGCTGATTGAATATATGAATATACTCCGACCTTAAATGAATTTTTTTTAGTTTATAAATTGAATGATGATGAAAATGTAGTGTAGTATTCACGTCGCAATTATTTATTTTTAATTATTGGTGAACAATTTATTGGTGAAACATTCAATGGAAAAGAATTCACTGGTGAAGATTTCATTGATGAAAAATTCATTGTTGAAAAATTCGCTGGTGAAAATATCACTGGTGAATAACTTAATAATGAAAAATTCGTTGGTGAAAAAATCACTGGTGACAAATGTACTGTCAAAAATTTCACTGGTAAAAAATGAATGGTTAAACATCAGTGGTAAAAAATTCACTCTTTAAAAAAATCATGGGAAAAAATGCACGGCATAAAAATTGGTAAGCTCCTTAATAATTGGTGAACATTTTAATGGTGAAAAGATCATTTGAACTTTGCTTAAATATTTGTTGGTAGAGCATTGTTTAACAGCATTAGCAGCAATGTTTAAAATTCAAATAAACCTTAAATATATAGTTAATGATGATATATAATTAACACAGTAAGAAAGTAAAAAAAATGCAACTAAAAGTTTCCCCCGAAAAAAATCATCACTCCTCTAAGCAGCTACTTTATGACTTTCTCCCCATGTGCTGCGCATTTGCATCGTTTCTGAGACCTTTCGCCGCCAGCATCCTTTGGGCCACCACACTCTCCTGTGACGAGTTTAATTAATGCCGTACTCCACAACACAGGAGCCCGGCGCACTTCGGTTGTGTTTGCTCAGTCATTTAGCCAGTCGGTCGGTCGGTCTGTCGTTCAATGTTGACAGCATCGCATCGTCGTCGTCGTCGTCGCCATCGCTTCTCGCCTCACTTGGCAGCCGGCGGGACGGTGGAGGAAAGGGGCATTAAAACAATTTTGTTAATTAAGTAGGAAAAATTGTTAGTTTATTTACTCGTCAACTTTGCCAGCGCCAAACACCTCACACACACAGTTCCTCTCTTTCCCAATGGATCTCCGCTAAGTTTCAGAGTTTACTCAAAAATTCTCAAGTGAACAATTAATTAGTAAAGTTGCTCCAAAGGAAGGCAGAGTCAGGCCAGAGCAAAAACAAAGCTCAGAGCAATTTTATACCGTCTCTTCCTTTGGAATTTATGGTCCATTTTGATTAGACTCGCTGAAAAGCCTCGTAAGTTGGCGCAAGTTCTAAACTATCTGTAAGTAGGCAAAGCTTTTCCGATTATTTTCCGAGGAATTCACTGAGTGTGTGTGCGTAGGCAGAAAATTGAGAATTGATTGGGACTTGCATAAGTAATAAAAAGACTTCAACGGAATCTCTATTCTTGATTTGGTCTATTGACGGGAGCTTATTGGATTGTTTGAGAGAAAATTAAATTGAAAGTATATGTGGGTTTTAATTTTATATCCTAGAAGTATAACTGAATAAAATGGAAATCATAAATTGACACAAAATTTATAATATTAACAATTACATTCATTTTTTAACTTATACATTTTGTTTTTATAATAAACATACAAGTTAATTCAATAAAGCCTTCAAAAACTAAAAAACAACGAGAATAACTCCCTAATAAATATTTTAAATACAATCAGAGTAAAAAACCACACCAGTTGCGGAAGGTACTAACTAAATTAGCAGTGAGAGTAAACGAAATTTCTTATTTGGCCCAAAAGAAAGCTCTTAGAGCTTTGTGAGCTTTATGTTAACGCCTTATTTTAACATTTAGTGAATGCCACCACCATCCACTGCTTGCTTCGCTGTGACATTTTCAATAAAAAACATTGGTTTTATTAATATTTATATTATAATCCAGCTATAATATCGTTAGACGATGGGATATAGCGCCTGAGTGGACACGCCGCACATGTTACCGGCATTCCTGGCCAGCCTCATGTAGCCATTCTCGCCCCAACTCTCTCCAAAGGAGTTTTTAAGGATCCAGTAGTCACCAAACTGTTCATCCTTGCCGAATCCCACCACGAGAACGGTTGCCTCAAGATAAGCCAGGTCCAACCTGGGATTCGGCTCCCTGTAGACTCCTCTTTTGTAATCAAAGAAGTAATCATATTCGATGTGGAGGCTCACAACCACAGGTCCAATGTTGTAGACTATTTCTGCCAGCTGCTTCTCGTCGACTCCGTGCAGGGCTCTGTAACCTTTAATCCTGCCCACTCTGGTACTGGGATCGTAGCTACATGCTGACTTTTGGGATCGATACGGGTATGAGGCCTTGGAAGCGATGCCATGCTCCAGAGTGTAGTTGAAGGCAACAGTGGGCCATCCGAAATTGCAACCCTGATTAGGAGACGGTGAGCAGTCGATCAGTTGCTGGGCGGACAGCTCCACCAAGCGGCGGTTCTTGATGGCGAGATGAGCCTCCACAGCTCCTGCCGCGGCTATGGCCCAGCTGGCTCGGCAATCTCCCATATCCTGGACAGGCGAGATGATACCGTATAGACGCCAATCTATTCCATTCAGGATCTGGCTATACGACTTGTAGGCCTTTCCCAAAGCAGATCCCAGATCCACCAGGAGCAGCACGGAAAGTAGCATTAGCACCAGAAGACATTTCATTGCAGTGACAACTGATTAGTCTAAGAAAGTCCAAGCTTATATAGCCCCGAACTGGTGCTTGTTATCACCATAGGTTAAAGGTTATTTCTTTATTAAATGCTGGCATTGAAATCATTAAATGATTTTTATATTTTCTTTATATTTCAAGCCAGTTCCAAGGAATAAAATATTTAAATTTTTATTAAAATTCTAAAATTCTTTATTCTAATGAATAAAAAAAAGAACAAAAGATTATTCGTTCTTGGTAAAATATTTATTTATATGTTTAAGAGTGTGTTTTAGTATTTTCTTGTATATAATATATAATATAAAGTTATTCTTATTATTTCAATAACATAGAGAAAGTGCAAATATTCCATATTTCTAAAACAATATGTGTGTTCACCCAAAATATGCTATGAATAATACAAAATAGGCATCACCTACACCTTTAACTAACTATTTTGCTTATAGATATTTACAGGAAGTTTCCGGTCACTGTTATGCCCCATTACTTACAAACTTTATTAAAAACTTTACCTATAAAATTGTAATATGTAGATGAGCGTACAAAGCCAAAAACTGTTCATGCTCAATTAATCTGAATGTGTATAATTAGCAAAAGAAAAGGCAGCAGAAATAATTTAATTTGTAAGCTGATTGATGGCCATTGCAAATGATATAGAAAACTCGTGTTAATTCACACAACCAATTGCAACATTAATTCATAGGTGTGAAACCTGAGGTAATTAGTCAGATGCCAATCATAATTGTAAGCTTAATTAAAGGGCTAGATTTCGGCAGCCAAGACAATGGCAGTTCAGTATCACAAAAACTAGTTCAGTATCACTGCAGGTCGGGAAAATGTTATGCAATTGCCACTTATTCTGCGGTAATTCAAAGCATTAACCAAAAAAGGAAACCAGTTGGCTGAAATTAACAAGAGATTGGCTGAAACTAGCAACCATGAAAAGCCAAAGGAAATCTGAGGAAGGAAGGTAATGAAATTAACACCGCTTCCCTGAGACTCTTTTAAGATACCTTTTTATAGTAAGTATGTTTTTTTAAACTAAATAATCCGTATAATTATGTATTATTTATTTTTGTTAACAACCTTGGCAGCTATTATTTTAAACCCCTTTAAAATAGAGCAACAACCTGTGGCCTGAGTTGAGGAAAACAATTGCGGTTGTCTCAAGTTTTTCTTCTCATTGCATTGCGGCGTTTGTTCGGTTTGGTTTTTCTTTTCATTTGCATTTTCTTTTTCCTTTTTTTACTATATCAAAAAGCCATAGCTTGCAGTTGACTTTAGCCCCATTTTGCGGTGCTGTAGGCCAACGAGCTCATTACTTTCAATCAAAGTTGCATTCGCCGCAGACCCTAAGTTGTTTGCTTTCGTTTGGGAAAATTGCCGCGGAAAAGCGCATTTGATGTCATTTAGGGGCTTGATCTTTTTCCTGACTTTTTTCTCTTTCTTGGTCTTAGGTTTTTTGAATGAGAGTTAACTGACCTTTGATAATATGACCCTAAAAATAAGCCCAAAATAACATAAACCCTAACTGACCCCACTCAACGCTCGACATTGTAGGGTTATTGCATTTTTTAGAAAGAAATGTAAAGTGTGTGATAGCGTTTAGCTTCACTAAGATCAATGCCACAACATTTAGCAAAATTTTCAATATCTTCACAATTTATTTCTCTGATATCTTCCTGGCGAAGCTTTTTTAATTATTTTAATTCTTTATTGCCGTGGCCTGCCGTGCTAGAGCCTGCAGGTGTCCACATGTGGCAATCAATAGTCGTTTATAACTATATAGACAATTGTGAAACCCGCATCAGTCAACAATATGGTAGGACACCTTAAAAAACAACATAAATAAGCTAAAAAATAAGTTCTACTATAATTAGAAACAGAAATATAAATATCCTTAATAGAAAATAACTTTAAAACCATACGTATTAATACTCTAAAAAAATATTTATTTAAAAGACAGCGTCTCTTGCTTTTATATTTTTAAATTACTTTTTCTATTAGTATTATTTTTCCCAGTGCACCTGGTCATATGGAAATCGGGGCTTTGGTTACACGCAACTTCTGTGCACATAAAACCGAAAAGATGAAAACAAGTGTGCCTATCAACTGGCTCCCCACAAAGCAATGTCACCCAATCCACGGCGATGGCGCCGGGTCGCTTGTTCGTGAGTGTCAATTTTTTTTTTAAGATTTTTCATTCGTTTTCCATTTTCTTGAGCGGATGCAGCTTTTAAAAGCTCTAGCTTCCATAGTTTGGCAGAAAACGATGCGAGTGTGGCGTTCAATTAGACATACGCCTTCCATTTAACCCCATATGGCTTGCCGCTCTGCTCCGTGATACGAATTTAAATGAAAACTTTATTTTTTTGGCTGAAAATGCTGCCCGGCCTTATCGCACTGTCGCTGTTGACCCCACTTTCCCTGAATTCGCTCACGGACGCGTGTAAGTGGGGAAGATCGCTTCGAGTGATAAGGATACGTGTGTGAAAGTGATATAGCTTCCTCTTTTCACAGCCAAATATCATAGAGAGGCCCTGCAGTTCTTCTTTCGTAATGGCAATTTCGACTTGAATCCCCTCAACTGTCACATTTTGTTGTGGGAAACGTGCCCGAAGAAATATATAGGATATCAGCTTTTTACGAGGTAAGTAAGTGACGGGAAAGTGTGAAAAAGTGTGCTATAGAGGTACTAAGATCGAGATTTAAATCAAAGAAAATTAATTTACAGATTTAGGTTAAAAGACATTAAATAATGTGAAAGGCAAAGTTATAATTAAAATAACTATTCTGCGTTGCAAGGAAATACGTTCAAAAAAGTAGACTCAAAAGCAGTTACTAAACGTGAAAGACATACAAGATTGTACCAGGATTATTATTTTAAATACATTTATTTATACTCCGGTTCCGAAACAGATAAATATTAAAATAAGCAACAAAATACGTTTCAAATAAGTAAACCTTATTGAAATAAAAGTGACGTAAATCAAAAATCAACTACACTTAAGTATAAATCTCGAAAATTTCGTATTATTAAATATGCCAATGTCCATTTGTCCTGGATTCCAACGTTTTTTAAGTTTAAATAATTCCCAATTCAGTTTAAATTTTAATGGAACTAAGGCGTTTTACAGTCTAACAGCTTTAAAAACAATAATTATGTGTAATTTTTCTAACAACTCAAGAGTTTATATGAATAATCAACGATGATAAATGGAAACGAATTTAGATTTACGTAAAGCCTTGACTATATTTATAATCTTATACAACTTTAAATATAATTGGTATTTATGTGCCTAAATGTCTACACTTTTGCGTGCATTCCTATGGATTATTAGGTGCATTTTTTAATACACAGAGAGAATTATGTGATGGGAAATTAAGAATTAATCGTACTCAAAGTTGTACTATTCTTATTTTAAGAACGGAATTTTTAAAAATACTAAGATTAAGTTTTTTTTTCCTTACTTTAAAACCAAACAAAATTCAAAATGAATACAAAAAGTACTTACTCAAAAATTAAGAACAAAATTCTTGAATTAAAATTTTTCTATCCTTAAATTAAAAACGTCTGTACTTAAGTTTGATGGAAAGGGGGTAGAGGGGAAGAGTGGCAAAGCGGTGTTTCTCCGTCTCGCTCTCACCGCCCGTCTCGCTCTGCTCTCCCGCTTTGTCTATTTATAGCTCGACCACTGTCGCAAGCGTATGTGTGTACGTGTATTTCAGTCTTTGACGCCGTCCTCTGATTTGCATGCGTGGTCCAGAGGCTAAAGTGTTCGAGTCTTAATCCAACGATTGCGGGTTCGAGAACCGGTCGCAGCAATTGTGTTTTCGAAAAAATGTAAGTTGGCTTTTTTAGAGACTTTCTATAAAATTTATATCCATTTAACTTAACATATCAACAAACAGCCGGCACATCCTAATCCTCTCCAGAAACTGGCCATTTACAGCCGGCACTGAAGAATCCTCTCGAGAAGCTGGCCATTTGCAGTCGGCACTGCCTGATCCTCTCCAGAAACTGGGCCATTTGCAGCCGGCACTGCCTGATCCTCTCCAGAAACTGGCCATTTGCAGCCGGCTCTGCCTAATCC
>VNJW01011436.1:0-13107 GCA_008042615.1 Drosophila auraria
ACGGACACACTGGTGATTACGTAATATATGGACAGCCCCTAAGCACAGAAGGCAATATGTTGTATTGGACATGACACTGAGTAGTCAACACTTTTTATATAAATGTTTCAAGATCTTTAGCCTTTAGGTATACTTTAAAATGAATAAAATTTCGTAAATTTCCAGTAAAAAGTACTTTACAGAAGTCACTATAGATTCAGTATATAAATTACTCCACATAAAAAAGCATTAGGATCATTACATCTCAAGTTCACTAATAAATAAACAAAAAAGGGTTAATTTTCATAGAAAACATTTTTTATGGAAGCCTGTGTTACTTAGAACCAGTATTTTAATGAAATAGGCATTGTGTGATTATATTTCGTGAAAAAATGTATTCCCCTTATTGCGATGAGTGCCCAGGATAAAAAAGAAAGTTTTAACCTTAATCAGTCAGTCAATAAATTTTAAGATCCACGCAAGTTTTGTCTGGAGTTTACTCAGATAAAAATGATATCTTTAATTTACTGAAAGGGCAAAGTCATCGTGATAGTCAGCGATGCTTTCTTATATTTAAAACCAGCAAGCGGCAAACACACACACATATACAGCGCGGCCATCTTTCGATCGATCTTTTGATGGCTATCGAAACTATCGAAAGATGACGCGAAATTGATGAAACCCCATTTACCATCCGCAGACATCATTCCCGTGCAATATGCTGAATGCCATGAATTGGCCATGGCTGACAGTGCGTAGCAAAAGTATTTACATAACTGGCCAAACCATTTTGTACATCAAAGTGTTCAAGCTGAGGACCGATTAAATATATAAAAAAGGAAAAATTAAAACAGATGAACGTTTCCAAGGCAGCGACAGTTCGAATCGATGAGAAACAGATTGCGCCTAAATGTCTTCCGGAATTAATTGTCGTGAAATTTTCGTATTTTTGGAAATTTTGATTTGGAATCAAGCAAAACAGAGAAATCGACAAAACAATGAGCATAGCAACAACAATAACAACAACAACAACAGCAAGGAAACAACAAAAGCAGCAACAGCAACAACAACCAGCAGCAACAGCAACAGCAGCAGCAGCAACAACAAGCAACACAATAAAAATCACAGCAACCGAAGAAGCAGCAACAATAACGCAGTGAAAGTGATAAAACAGCAGCAGCAGCAGCAGCAACAACAATTGCCCAAAGCAACCAAAAACAACAGCAACAAAAATTCAACAACAATAAATAACAATAATAACAGCAAAAACAATCTGCACATATTGCAAAAGGGTTGAGAGTTGCTTGATTGTAAATTTAGATATTATCAAAAACAAAAAGAAACACACAAAACACACATAGAAAATTGCTTTAAATAACTCGTAACAAAAATTAAAAGTTATAATAATATACATACGCGAACAAGTGTCTTATTAAAGGATATAATTAATTAAGCAGCAGCAACAATATATAAACATCAGATCCAACAACATCAACAATTTAGTACCTACAGGCCTGACAACGTTAGATCATTATATACATCATATATATATACATATATATATATATAGCAATATACAAAACAAATTAAAAATATATATACATATATATCGATTGGCAAGCCCCCTCTCTCACACACACAGCCCCCCTCGTCTCACAAAAAGCAAAAAAACACCCACACACACTGTGATAGTTCTTGATTCACACTTGCGATTGCGAAAAGCGCGGAAAATTCATTCATAAAAGCATTGAAAACCCTATATACGGACACGAGAAGCAAGCTAAACAACACACAAGCCACAAAAAGTAAATAATTATAAATAATTAACAAAAAGACCAAGTGCAATACGAAAGATTGGCGAAACAACAACCATTTGGAAGCGAAAGGGCAGCTATTTAAAGTATATATACATACATATAACACTCTATTAAGTACTGTATACAACGTTTTACATATTTACAAAACAAAAAACAAGTTAAAATAAAATTAAAACTAAAACTACAACTAAAAAGCGTTCGACTGCAAAGAGCGGCCAGATTGCGCATACGCCTCGTATGCCCGCGGCATGAGCGACGGTGTGTGTGTGCGTGCGGTGTTAGCGGTTGCAACAACTGATACCAAGTGTACATAACTATTTGGCCAATCAACTGCAGCGACATCGTCATCGGCAACAGCAAACGTTACAAACGTCACCAAAGCTTCGCATTTCGCATTTCTCATTAATAATTATGTATACGCAACGTATGTTTGACATGTGGAGCAGCGTCACTTCGAAACTGGAAGCACACGCAAACAACCTCGGTCAAAGCAACGTCCAATCGCCAGCGGGACAAAATAACTCCAGCGGTTCCATCAAAGGTAAACTTAAAGCCAATCTATTCCCTAATTAAGATGAGAACGTTTTGTGAGAGAAATTGTTAAAAGAAAGGGTTGAAAATAGGGTTTATCGATGGGAAAAATAAGCTTAAAATTAAATTAAATTATATATGGGTTAAATATAACTTATATTTCGTAAAAATATGCATGGAAAATTCCTCCTTTCCTAGACCTAGACATAACCACTTATATTTTATCATTAAGCTCAGTGGAAAGTTTTGAAATAAAACTACAGAAAAAACCACAACCACAGTCTGCTTGATAATAAACCTAAAATTGTTGTTAGTTCCGCTTTCAAAGGTATTGCATGAACAATTTGCAAAAACTGAGTTTGGCATCCTTTAGGAAGTATCTCCCCACTTGTAGGGAGTATCTTCTCTTATTAAGAAACCAAAAAACAGCGAGTTAAGTAAACCTTTAGCCCGCCAAAAAAAATAACAAGGGAATTGCACAAAAAAATAAAACAGCAAAAGCCAAATAAAGTGTAAATTTAATGAAATCCAGTTAAGTTTGTGGTTTTATGTGGCAGAGCGGAGTCACTCAGTCAGTCAGTCAGTTGGTCCCGAAATGAGTTGCTGCTCTTTTTGTTATTTTTGTTATTTTGTTGGCTTGGCAGTGAAAGTCACTTGGGTTTCTCAACAACAACAGAAGACAGCAACCAAAATTATTTAAGGGAAATCCATGAAATTCGTAAATGAAGAAAGACGCCATAACAACAACAGCAGCGGCCAAATGAATATTACGAAACACACTTGGTTTGCATTTGTGTGTTGTGTGTGTTGCTTTTTTGCATTGACAATTCAACTAATTTTTAATTCGAAAAGGCAATCAGAGAACAGGAAAGAGACGGCTAGCGAACCTTTCTTTGCGGCCAAAAGATACAAAGATATGTAACACAGCCATCACATAAAAAGTACACTAAAAAATATCACAAAAATGAAAAAGAAACTTGCGAATAAAAAGTTCGCGCGCCAGTCGTAAAAATAAATATATGCGAGATACTGTAATGCCAACAAAGTTTCAACAAGCCATATAAATAAATAGATATAGAGACGTAGATGTGATGTATGAATTACACTTTTTGCAGGTATTAGTTAATGGGCTTCCTTCATTGTATTTTACAGTTATTGGGCAGATTTTCATTTCGCGTGGATTCACAATTGATTCGATTGTATTTTTGGCACTTTTTATTGAGCCGAAAAAAAAGAAACTTTCATAGATAGAAATTAAAATATAATTAAGAGCTGTAGGAGGCTTGAATATCTATTGTAATTGTGAAGATTAATTGTTGTGCGTAATTTATTTATTTCTCTTCGTTGCTTATGTTTATAAGGATTTAAGATTTTTCGAAGATTTAAGAAAAAAAAAATTTTAATTTAGATAAATACTAAAAAAAAAAAAAAAGTTAAAAAAAAAATTTTTTTTTTAATAAAAATTAAAAGAAAAAAAATACAAATGCATATTTGGTTAATTATAATTCGCTACAAAACCTACAACATATTTCTCCTTTTGCACTTAAATTGCATTATTGGGTTTTAATTAATTTAAGAAAAAACTGTACAACCTTTTCAAGCTTTCTTCACTATTTTCTTAACATAAATATATACTTTTAAGAAGAGCTAGAGTTTATAGAAATACCTTTTACCTTAAAAGCTTCCTTAGTATGCTTAAAATATATATAAAATGCACATAAGTCGCTTTCAACAAAATCTTGCACTAATAATTCACTATATGTTGACTCATTATAATTTAATATATTCAAACTTAAACCCCCAAGGACTCAAAATGCCTCAATTAATGTATTTTCCACTCCTTTGAGGGACTTAAAACCATAGAGGGGCGAGCTTAACTAAATTAATACATATTTAATGGGAGTTCCTTGAACCCTCGGGGCGAATGCAATTAGGCTTTGGCTTTGGCCGCTGGCTTACGAAGGATGTATTATTTCTAACATAAATCTTAATCGCTGACGACAATCTAACCCCCTTTTTTAGTTGGAGTTGCGTGTGGGAGCAATTAAGGGACGTAGAAAAAGGGGGGTCACTAGTCACTGTTGCTTTTGGCATGCAATTTGCGTTTATGACTTCCGCAAAATCAACTTTTATTTCATTATTGAAATTTTCACTTTTTCGCTGTTACTGCTACTGCTTTTTGCCTTTTTGCAGTTGCTGTTTATTCGCCTTTCTTTCTCTGCGTTTTCTTTTCTTTTTTTTATGTTTTATTTTTTGAGGTTTTTTTTAAGTTTTTTTTTTTTTTTTTTGAAACAGATAGAAACGTACGCAAAGTGAAAGAAATTTTGCGGCGTAAACAGAAAGCGGCCAAAAACGAAATTTAAAAAGCGAAAGAGTTGACAAGAAAGAGAGATAGGATAGAAAGAGAGAGGGCACAATAAAAAATATTCATAAAAGTCAGACACAAAAGTTTTGTTCAAGTTTTGCTCACACACACACACACGAAGTCACAAGAAAGGCATAGAAACAAATGAGTAGAAAATATAAAGCCCCATGCAGGCACCACCTCTCGCCCTCTCCCACTTCACGACGCCCCTGCGAGATAGTGCGAACGCCCGTTTAACACTCGAAAAAAATCTAAAACAAAAATAAGAAAAAGAAAAAAAAGAGAGAATACAAACTATGAAGCTTCACAAATATTTCTGACTATTTGGGAGAGTGCGAGAAGCGCCAAAGCACACACACTAACACACACACACACGCACGCACAATCAACATAGTAAAAGTCTAAAACCGAGGAAAAAAATTTATTTTCGGCGGTCATTCAACTCGCACGCACGCACACACGCACGAACTTTGATAGAGCTGCGAGGCATGGAGAGAGCGAGAGTGTGGGGCCAGAGAGTGCAGAGTGCGTGAGAGTGACGCGTTCGTTGACTGTTATGCGGGAGCGGCGGCGGTGGCGGCGACGCTGGCAGCGCTGCCCACACCACGCACATTACAATTACAACATCCAACAATACTTTCTATGGCTTTTTCCACTTCTCCCCCATTTCTATGTTGCTTTCCTTGCCGCCAACAAAGCCCAAATTATTATATATGCAGTCAAAGTTTTTGGAGCCATAAAAATGAAGAAGAGCGAGGCCAGAGAGAGAGAGCTAGCTAGGGCAGATCTAGAGAGAGGGAAATTCTGTCCATTTCTTTGTTTGACAATTATTGCGTGAATTTCCATGATTACGGCTTCTATCGCCGTTACTGTTACTCAAGTTGCTGTTGCTTTTGTGGCTGCTCATGTAAATGCGGTATTAATTGCCGGATTAGAAAAGTCGCCGAACTTTTGACTTCCTTTTTGGGGGAACGACCGTTAACTTTTTCGATTTAGCACACACGATAAAAACCATATAAAAAGGATCCTAACTTTCTTACGATCGGTATATTAAAATATATAGCCATGGCAATTGTTACATCAAAACAAGGCAGGAAACATTGTAATTAACTTAATCCATATAGCACACAGGATATAAAGCTTATAAATAGTATATTTACCTCGAAATTATCACAGAAAGAATAAAGATTTTATAAAAAACAATATATACTTTTTAAAATAGTTTACTTTTTCTTTTTAACTGGCCTGACATTCTAAATAAATAAATATTAAAAGCATTTAAATAAAATCTTAATTGTTCCTTAACACAAATCATAATTAAACTCAATTGTTTATTACCTTATCATAAAATTCTGAAATAATCTAGGAAACTGTAATAATAATATACATTCCAACGTTAAGGAAACAATATTTGTATCAAAATAAAGCTAAATGTCAATCCATTAAAAAGTAATCACCTTTTTTGATGATTATTGACCGTCTCCCCCTATGTAATTAAGAGTAATCATTGAAGAAATTTTAGAAATAATATCAGAAATTTATTTCGAATTTATATTTAACATCTAATAAATTACATATTTCTTCTGCTTTCGTAAGAGTCAATCCAAATATTACGTAATCACGTTTTTGATGATTATTGACCGTCTCCCCCTATGTAATCAAGAGTAATCATTGAAGAAACCTCAGAAATCAGAAATTTGTTTCGAGTTTATATTTAACATTTATCATTATCTTAATATTTCTTCTGTTTTTATAAGAGTGACTAAGCAACTTTAAATAGATAACTTCTAGTGATCTAAACACATTTATAGCATTATGACACTGTATTAAAAACTTCATTAATTGGCTCATTAATTAGAGGCTTGACAGCAACCATAGGGTTTTGCCTAAGTGCGAGCAAGACGACTATACAGCACTTTCAATGAGATATTAATACATTAATTTCTCATTAATTGAAAAACTTATCGGTTTATCGAAAAAAAATACCAGACAAAAAATGAGTTCGATAGAATATACCGACTCTAATACAGAAAATTGTATCTAAAAACTATGTCTTACAAAATATATTGGTTTTTGCTGAAGGCTTAGCATAATTTTCAGCAACTATTCTGCACAAAAGCAAAATAAATAAACAAAATAAATAAGTTTTCGGTGGCATGGTTTTTTTGCCGTGAAATCTTGCAATTATTATGAATTAACTAAATCTATGTACAAGAAAAGCTGCATAAATCAGTTTAATGGTTTTCATATTAATTTCTGCAGGAGTATTGGCATGAGGATTCCAGAAATGAATAAATTGTGCACTGCGAATTCCGGCCATTGTTATTGTTTACCTTTTAAGTCAGTCTGACCGTAGTCGCATTACGAAAAAAATCCGAACCAAAAAAGACATATAGTTGTCTCTTTCAAGGTTCTAATGAAGTAGCTAATTAATGAAAACTTGTGCCCTGTATCATAGCCGTATTAGGATTTCAAAATAGCTTGGAAAATACACAAAATTTATATAAATATGCGTAAAATGCATTTTCTCATAAAAAGTACATAGATTAAATAAAACTTTTGAAAATATGGGCTTACTTTAATGGAAGAACATGCATTTCAAATATAATAAATTCCTTCAAGAAGCAAATAAAGTGTTTGAATGACGTCTATTTAAGATTTTTATAAAACTTGATAAAGCAATAAATGGCACAATGAATAGTTTTTATGTTTGAAAAAATTATGACATCATATTTGAACTTACCAAAGATATGACTAATAATAAAAGCAATCAGCTCCTTTTGATGTCTTTAAAGAAGTGAAGCAAGTTGGCAAGTGTCCAGATAATAGATATCATTTTTAAGCTCTTTCCCTTATAGACATAACTCTCAAAGGAGCTCTCTTCCCTCGTTCAATTCCCATCAAAAGCCTGTGAAACATTTTGGCCTTCCCTGATAGTTGACAGATGTTTGTAATGAATACGGCCGCACTTAGGCACACAATTTGCCGGAGCTTGTTCAGTCATCTCTCCATTTCGAAAAAGAAACCTCAATTTGGCATGGAATTTCCCATCAGTTCCCACCCCCATACTATAGCCATATAGATTCCGTATGTGGAGCATGCAAATATTTTGAAATATTCTGGTCTGCCTTTCTGCTGGAAGCAAATAGAGTAATGTGTTTTGTTATTGTTCCCGAAAAGTTCATTCGCATGTGTCCTAGAAAACTATGAAATGCAGAAACCACACACAGACCAGACCAGGCTCTATACATTTATTTATTCTGATAATTTATGGAACCTTACAAGAGTGCGGCCAAAAAATAATGTGAGCAAATACTTGAGTAAACAAGGCCCGAGTTCAGTGACCCCTATAGAGTAACCTAATCGCTGAGATAAAGACACAAGAAATTCTAACAGATATTCATCGGACTTCGTGGCCCAACCCCACCAATTGTCTGGGAATTATCAGTCTATATAGAGCCATTAAAGATATGCAATATTGATTTAGCGGCATGCTTAGAGCTATGCTCCGATTGATATTATCTCTTCAGCGATTGATTGTTAAGTGCTCCCATTTGGACTCTGATCAATGGAGAGAGGCTCTATCTCTTTGTCTTTCTCCTTCGCAAATCTATTGTACGTACGAGTATGGCAAAAATAAACTACTTTTTTTTTTACATATATACTTGTACGAGAGATAAGCCTAACCACAGAATGTGTGTCATAAGGCCACCGCAACTTCAATGCTATATGGCAAAGCTATAGACAAGAAATCCAAATAGAATACTAGACACATGGATGGTAAATGAAAACTAGAAAGTTCTATAGTTTACGATAATGCAATTTACGCAATACCAAATGCTACAATATAATTAAGAAAGGAACTTGGACTGCAATCTGGTTATTAAGTGGAATATATGGAGAGAATGCCTAATCATTTTATGAAAATAAATACAATTTAAAAGCAACAAAAGTGCTAATTGTTTCTTCAAGAAAATCTAAGCTTGAGTCTTTAAAATTTATTTATTTTATTAATCAAAAGCTTAGATACCATTAAAACAATTCTTTTATAGATAAATATTATTATTTAAATTAAAATATACGCATTTCATAATTAGATTTTTATTAAAAACCAATTATATAGTGAAAGTACATTTAAATTCAAATTAAAAAACACATTTCGCTCGACTTTAAACATAATTATTCTCCGTACATATTTAGAATCTCTAACAAACTGTAACTTGCATCTCTTTTAGGTTAATTGCACTTTCTGAAATTGTGAAAAAACATATATAAACAGTCCATGAGTGCATATAACGACATCCGTTCAATAAGTATAGTTTCCACAAAAAACGAGAAAAAAAAAACGTAATAGCCAAACTGACAAACGTTTCCATTATGTGTGTGGTTAGGCAACGACGAAAAAAATAAATTAAATAATATTATTCTAGTAATTATAAAGCAGACATCAAATGCGATGCATGAGTGGGCCCCTCCTCTCCCCACCTCTGCCTTCCCTCTCGATGCATCAACCCCCAGAAAAGTCCCCCCCAGCAACCCCCCTTGCGATCGCAGCTGCGTATCTTATCTATGCAACTCTTCGCATAGTTTAACGTTTTGTGCGTGAGTTTGTCACACACCAATATATATACAGTTCCGACGATAAATACCTATAGGAGTGTGAGTGTGTGGGGGGGTTAGAAACAGCAAAGCTCACAATAATAGGGGGTTTCCTTACTTATTTTTGTAAAATAAACTTAGATTCCTAAATAACAAAGATTTCATTTGCAGGAACTATTAAGTATTCAAAGTTAGAACGTATAGAAAAAAAAATATTTTAAGAAAGAACATTACTTTTTCTAAAGAATAAAATAAAGTACTAATATTAATCAACGATATAACCCCTAAAAATGTGGGTCTGAGTTAGGTTTTAATAGTAATCAATATTATTAAAGCTCGGTTGAATAAATCTTACCAATAAGGCGCTTTCGGCTTAAGAAAAAGCCTACAGAGCGCCGCAATTGCTTCAGTCTCTTCTCGCCCTCTCTGTTATCCTTAAAATTCCCAAGTTGTGAGTTGGGTGCTAAAGAAGTTAAAACATAAAGAAAATATAATATTTTAAGAAAGAACAGAACTCCTTGTATAAAATAAAATAAAATGCTAATTTCAATCAGCGATTTGACTATAAAAAATTAGGATCCGAGTTTGGTTTAAATTTTAATCAATATCATTAAAGTTTAGGTTCAAAAACCATTCTTATAAGAGTCTTAGTAACCAGCAAAAAACCACCAAAAAACAGAGATCCGCCATTGCTTCAGTCTCTTCTCGCCCTTTCTGTTTTCCTTAAAATTCCCAAGTTGCTAGTTGGGTGCTGAAGAAGGTCAGTAGTAATTAAAGTTTAGGTTCAAAAACTATTCTTATAGGGGGCTTAGGAACCAGCAAAACAAAACAGTAAAAAACAGAGATCCGCCATAGCTTCAACCTATTCTTGCTTGCTCTGTTATCCTTAAAATTCCCAAGTTGCGAGTTGGGTGCTCAAGAAGGTCAGTAATGCATACTGAGGAAGAGGCTTCACTACCCTCCAAAACAGCTGCAGGTTGTTGGAAATAAATTATTAACAAAAAAACAAGCTCTTTCTGGCCTCTTGTTTAATTAATTTTTCATAGACTTACCGCTATTATTTTCCCCCCAGCTGTCTGTGTGTGTGCGTGATTACGTGTGGAGCCAGTGTGTGTGTGTGTGTGTGAGAGTACGTATACGTACATATAGGCAGCAAATAAAAGATTGCATGTGCCCCACAATGCAGACACAAACAGATTCACAGACATAGCTTTTGAGTCGCGTCGCCAAATGAATAGACAAATATATATACACACAGTGCACTCGCACACACACACACACACACACAGAGGCAAACGCACACACACACTTAGACAGAATGCAGCCCGAACAACGTTAGTGGAGGCAAAGGCAAAGCGCGCCAACAAAATGCGAGAAACTGGGACAAAGTTGAACAGACGAGCCAAGGACGGATATTAGTGCGACGCGGCGCGAACAGTTGCATGATGAAGCGGCTGCAGCAGAGGGGGTTTCGGAGGGGGGGGCCAAACGGAGGGGGAGGGGCACGGGCACCCGTTGAAGTTGGCAGCGAAAAGTGGAAAAACAAAATGAATGTTTTCTGCCTTTGCCGATGTTGTAGTTGTTGGTGGTACAGTGGAGGCACTGTGGGGTCACCCAAAAATACTCAAAAATATTAAAATATAACTTCAATCAGAGAGTTTTAATATCAGATAAAAGTTAGTACTTGAAATATAAATTAAATATCTTTTTTAATCTAAATTGCTTCAAATAATGTCAAGGAATATATTAAGTACTAATCCTTGATTACTATTTTCGACTATTTCAGTAAAATTTAAGTAATTGCTTAACTAATAGATCCTAAGAAAGTTTATAATTATATTTATCGGTACAGAATTTGGTGTTTCTTTTAAAACAGATTATTTGCAAAGCTATCTAATATTATTATGTTTTAAGTGAAGTTTTTAACTCTCAAAGAATATACGAACCTTTATTAGAAGGAAAGTTAAAAGATATTAACATAATGCCTTCATAGAAAGTTTAAAACGGTTTTTTAGAACTGAACCTAATATTCTCTTAGACGAAAACTTGTGTTGTGTCGTTTGTTTTTGCTTTAGATCAGTAATGCCCACACAAATACAATGACATGTGACTTGCATGTGACTTGTAAGAGAAAAACGAAGTTGGCTTTCCGCAAGACGTTAATTAAAATTAAATTTTAATGCTTTGCACTGCTCTGGCAACCGCACCACTCGACCTCTCATTCTTTATCTTCTCTGCTGCTGCTGCTCACGTCACGTTTACACTGTCTGTGTTGCGGCAGAGAACCGGCAGTTTTTACCAACCACATGTGGCGGGGGCTTGGGCATCACTGCTTTAGATCTATAGATCTTAAACCTATAAGGATTAAGTCGCATTTTAATAGATTTTAAAGCCCATAGAACCAAAGAGCTTAATTGAGCACTTTGAGATAAATACTGTAAATATATATCTCAATTATTAGAGACATTTAAAATAATCAAAATTCATTAAAGGAGCTTCGGGGATATAAAAAACTAAATACAAGAAAAATAAATTGTTTAAGAAATAGGCAAAACTGAGAAGTAACACATGATAGTAAGCTCCGCAGGTTGAAAAATAATACCAGAAGTTATAAAATAGCTTACCATAAAATTGATATTGAATGTTTATATTACCTTTGATTAATTTCCCAAATTACTCTTGCCAAATTTGGCTTTATTTATTGGGGATATTCCCTTTACAACATGCTAGTAAATGACTAATTTTATGGTCAAACACTAGCCTTTTTTATACCCTGCTAGTGCTCACTGTGCCCGTGCCCGTGCCTGTGCCGGTGCAGTTGCAGTATAGTTTTCAACTCTACAGCAAAATTTTGTTGTTTGTTGATTACAATTTGCATGACGCCAGCGGCAGTACAGCCAACAGGGCAGATAGAAGCACTTTATCTCCCTCGCTCGCCCGCCCCGCCGCCTCGCTCGTTCTCTGTTGCTCTTGCAGGTTTTTCTTCTGCTTTTTATTTTTCAGTAGCAAACGTTGTTGTTGTTTATTTTGCAGACATTTTCGACCGAAAATAAAACAAAAACAAGCAAAAAATAGAAAACCAATTTTAATTAATGGTGGAAAAACGAGTTTGCCTGGTTTCCATCAGCCAACAACCACAATGAATGGATTTTCTTTAAGAACACAGAATGCAGCTTTGACTCTGTCTTGGTGGCTGTCTCTGGCTCAACTTGAAAATTCTTGTTTCGGGCCAAATTGAAAACGTCTAAACGGGCAAAAGTTGATGCCGAGAGTTCTTTTTCGGTTGATGCCTTAGTCAAAACACTTAAATACCATAAATAATTGGCTACTTAAGTGCATTTGTTGCGCAAAAACATAGAAAAACAAGTGGAAAAACTACAGTCGAATGTGACCGACTGTAAGATACCCGGTACCCAAAGCATTGTGGGTGAAATTAAACAGCACATGAACATGGAAAAAAGGAAATGTTGACAAATAGAGACAAATATTGCTAGAAACATGTTGAGCAACACTCAAAAGAGACAAATGTTGCTAGGAACATGTTGGGCAACTCTCAAAAGCGACAAATGTTGCCAGAAACATGATGAGCAACACCCAACAAAAACACATGTTGCTAGGAACATGTTGAGCAACACGCATGTGCGCGCGCTCTCTCTCTCTCTCTCAGAAACTTTATTGCTTAATAACTTCTATGTTTATCATCCGATTTTACTTAAATTTTCAGAACACGTCCACGATTGCCTACTTATTAAGCCTATCTATTTACTTTACGCCGAAAATCACGCATATGGTTATATACCGTTTTTTTTGTTTTTC
>VNJW01011438.1:0-11611 GCA_008042615.1 Drosophila auraria
ATGTCCGTCTGTCTGTCTGTCCGTCTGTCTGTCCGTCTGTCTGTCCGTCTGTCTGTCCGTCTGTCGGTTTCTACGCGAACTAGTCTCTCAGTTTTTGAGCTATCGGGCTGAAATTTTCAGCATAGTATTATTTCTTTAGCACGCAGTATATATGTCGGAACGGCCGAAATCGGACCACTATATCCTATAGCTGCCATAGGAATGATGGGGAAATTAATGTACACAAATTTTTAATTTCTCTGTTGTTCAACGAATTTCTATAAATTTCGAGATATAGTCGTTTTTTATAGTTCTAGAATTACGGTTTTAATTTCATTAAGATCGGACAACTATATCATATAGCTGCCATAGAAGGGATCGGTCGATTTATATGAAAATGTAAAATTCTACATGTAAAATGTAAAATTTACAAAATTTACATAATTTGACATTTTTTTTTACATAACCAAAATGGATCGATTTTCAATGATCCAATTGCCGACTGCAAGGGTATAAAAACTTCGGTTTACCGAAGTTAGCTTTCTTTCTCGTTGAAATTTCTTCTTTCACCGACGGCAAAAAGGAACTTTCTAGAAATCAATCAAGAATATATTCCTTTGATTTCCGACGGCTTTGTCAATGCCTACATTTGATTGAATGCAGAAATTACGGAAGTAAAAATAAATTAAAATAAAATAAAATAAAAACTGAGTGTTTCCCGATGGCTCCGATATTAAATTTTATGAATTATTCTTGAACAAAAATCTGCATTACCAAAAGATATTGCCGACGGAACAACAAAAACTTGTTAAGTACATTTTCGTTTTAAATTCATTTAGTAATTTAATTAGCCGGATAAATAAATGATTACAATTTATATTCTCACAACAAAGAAAATACTCGAACTTTCCAGAAATATTTTAACATAAAGGGTTTTTAAAGAAAATAGAAATAAAATTATTCTTGAAGTTCGAGATCTTTTAATGCAATTTATCTAGCCATTTTGCCAAAGGGTTAAGAATTAACAAATAAATATTAAAATACAATACTACATCAATAAAATAAAACACTTAAATATATTATTTCTATTCCGCAATACTTAGACATTTAAAACATAAAAAATTCCTTAATATAAAATCGAATACACTGTCATTAATGTTCTCATCCTAAAGAATAAATTCGGATGTTCTAGGAATGTTTAAGCTTGAAGGAAAATGAGTTCTTGCAGCCGAAGTTTTCCACTCCGGGATAAACTTTTCAGCCACTTCGACAACATTGTTCGACAAGCGGCAACAGTCAAACACACAAAGAAAATTCAATTATGCAAAAAAGAGAAATACAAAAATATTTTCCAAGATTTTTCGATGCAGAAACTTTCCGCCAAAAGCAGGGAATATTTTCTTCCTTTCCGCCCGCCCAGGGTAATGTCCAAAAATTAGGTGCTAACAAAACAATTTGCATTTTTAAGTTAATTTTTGCCAGCAAGACAATTGGCAGAAAAAAAGGGAAGCTCAACATGCAATCCTTGAGGGTCTCGTCATCAGCTCCAACGATATGACTGCGCGCCGCGAACAAGACCAGGACTTTTAATTAAACTTTTGCACTTATGCAGCTGCCATATCCCTGCACATCCTGCAGTTCAATTCACTTTGATTGCCCGAATAAAGTTCATAAAAGTTTGAAAAGCGCGCGCGCAAAAAGAAATCAGAAATTTCACTTTGCCAAACAAAACTAATTAACGTTAAACAGATAAAAGTTTTGCCCACGGGGAACGGGATTGGCATATGAAAAATAATTAACACAAGTTTATGATTATGTTGAAGCTGCGCCAAATGTCGAGCGATTTGTAAGCGAATAGCGAAAAGAGCTGTAAAAATCACAGACAGAAAGCATTTAATCCCTGCCAGGAAATTCTCGCAGAACTTCTCGTTCCTTAATTAGTTCGGAAAGTGTTTCTAATGCAGAGGGAGAGGAAGCGGAGAGATCGCTTAGAGTTAAGTGAACTCGAATCAAAACAAAACTTTATCCATAAATTTCCAGGAATTCTTTTCGGTCAAGAGAGGTATCCCAATTTTATGTATTCTGTTTTCTTGGGCCTTAACCTTGACTGATCCGTATCTGCAGGCTCCTTGGCTACCTTCCACATAGTTGTCTGACATGTTGGCCAATTTTTTTCTCTATTCTTTTTTTCAAAAACGAATTAGTTTGAATGGCCTAGGCAGGCAACAGGCCAAAAAGGTAGAAAGACAATCGAACCGATCTGCGGATGCTCGTGCAAAAATAAATGAAGACCCAAAAAAAATGAGCTAAAGGCAAATCCCCAAACAAAAGGCGAAAATTAAATTGGATGGAGTTGAATTTGGGTTGCCCTTTTACGAAACCATTTTTGAAGAAATTGAAAATAATAATTGATTGTGTTGTATTCGATTTGTACATTTACAGAAAACCAACTGTACATACCCTGCCAATCAAAATAGAAAAGGAAAGGTTCAAAGAAGAATTTTGTTACATTTAAAATAACAGGTAAATAATTAAATTTAAATAAATTAACTAATTATGCATCAACTGCATGCTTTAAACATATTTCAATTTAGTTTAAAAATATTTTTATTAAAAGTCCTGACATGCAAACCTTTCTAAATATTAAACATACTCTTTCAAAGAATTAATCTTCCTCTTGGATAACCCAAAATTGTATTATTTCTGCGTTTTTTGGCTCTTCCTTTAACTTTACCTTTTTTTTTGCAAGCAGACAAGGAAATAAAATGAAATCAAATCAAATCAGGCAAGAACTAATGGCAGGCAGCCTAATGTCATTAGCTCGGACTTTTTGTGCAGCAAAGTAGAAATGTTCTTGTTATGGAATTATGAGAGCAAGGGTCCCTGGTCCAAGGATTAGCCAAAGGCGTGCGCGTGTGGGTGTCGTGTAATCAATTGGAAAACTCCACCGAACCACCGACTCCACCTTGGCTATTATGACAGTTGTGCAAATGGAGGAAAATTGTACGAGAGGAAATTGGATTAGTGGCTCGAAAATTATCAAAATGCGACCTCTGGAAAAATATCAACTCAAAAAAGAAGCGCCCCCCGAAAAATGTAATCAAAATAGGAAAAAGTGCTCGAGAAAAACATCATTTATAAGCCGCGACAGCAGCAGCAACCGAAACATTTAAAAATATACTTTGATTGATGACATCTAGTCAGATAGCCAGAGTCGAGAAGTCCAGGCGAAAGGACACGCACACGAGCCAGGAAACGAGGCGAAATGAAATGAAGCGAGCGCGCCGAAAAAAAGAAAGCAGGGAAAATACATTAATTATTGAAATGTCATTAAGAGGAAGACCCGAACTGACGTCCTCCAGATTCGCATGAATATTTAATAGGAAATTTTATCCGAAAAACGAAATAAGAAAATTATGACAAGACGGCGATGCGTGACCGCCTTTCACGGTCGCAGGATATGCGTTCAAGGAAAAACTCTTACCCAACGACGGTGGTGAGGCGAATCACGCAAGATGATGTCTGATGATGATGATGATGGAACATAGTCACTCGAATTGCATTAATTACGGGGTGGATTCGCTCTATCAGGATATATGTCTGTTTATAGGAAGTCCCAGACCATTCATCAAGCCGGTCGAACATTTTAATTAGTTTTTCTGTTGGCAGCTTGAACCCGAGATTACGACCTAATAGTTCTCAAAAGGCAAATTATCCCGAGTCAAACTGAGTTATGGTAATGCCCGGCCGGCCACACCCTCTATCAAAACACACCCCACACCATCCCATCTCACCGAAAAGGATGCATTCAAATTTGCCAAAAAGAATCTGAGACACATAACTGTCAAAAAGGACCACCCGTCGTGCCGCAAATTGTTTGCGAAAAAGCAGTGACATTTTATAGATCGAATAGGGAATACCCTGTTGTAATTGTGGAAAACATTCACATTTATGATCAATTTGAGAGTTTAAAATATAAAAAAAAAAAAAATTAAATACTAGTAAAATAAAAGGCTTTTATTATAACTTAAATTATTTCGTGTGAATAAATAAAGCAGAAACATAATAAAAACAGATTTTAGCCTTTGGAAGAGCATAAAAATATTAAGAATTAGATTTTAAATTCCTTAGCAAAATATTTTTTTGTATAGTTAATTTTAGGTTACAATCCCAAGATCCTCGAATAAATGTAGAACCTCAAACGTGGCGTCTCCCCAGAGCTAACTAAAATCCAAATACCCAAAAGTCCAGGATAAATTTTCGCGCCTTCGGGCGGCCAACGACAGGCGTCAGAAACTATAAAATAAACAAACTTCCGATGTGTGGCAGACGCAGATCATCCTGGCAAATGACTGCGATGATGATTCCGATGCGAACTGATGAGTTTGATGGGTTTGACATACGCTCGGCAGCTCCATTGATTGCACCATAAATAATGAATTTATGCCGACAGGCAATCGTCAGAGGCTGGGTGGTGGTGGTGGCTCAGAATTCAGGCTCCGGCTCCGTCCTCGGCTCTTCGTCAACTAATAAAATATGTTTTTATTGCAATGCAACACACACGCACCGCGTATAAAAATTAATGAGCCACGGAGGCGCGCACCCTTGGAAATTCGCATTCAGGATCGGGATTCCGGAATCCGGGATCCGGGATCCTGGGCAATGCAAAAATCATAACCATTTCTGCGCATTTCCCAGTTCGCATTCAAGTTAATGTTTGCCTAACGAAATGTTAATAATATTCATAAATATGTCAGCTAATAAAATCTGCGGTTTGATTGTCACCTTTATGAGCAGTCCGCTCCCAACCACCAACCCTTAAATAAATTTCCCTAATTTTGCATGCAATTTATTTCTTCCAGCATCTTGGGCTTATCTTGGCAACGGAGTCTTATGGATTCGCGTTGAGTCAGCAAAGTTAATTGGGTTTTATGTATGTGCTAATTGAAAAGCATTGTTCATATGAAGATCGATTCAAGATCAATTGAAAGTTGATAAGAAAGCAGGGAAATTATCATAAAAACCACATTTCTTAAGATTTCAAATATTAAGGAATTATCTTCAATATTCAATTGAACTCTCTTCAACTTTAGACCTCTGACAATGTTGCATCAATGCCAGATGTTGTCTCCAGGATAGAGCAACTAAAACCAAAAAATAAAAATGAAGAAACTTTATTTCCTTATATCTCCCTAGCCGCCATTCCTTTCCAACAACTTCTCAGGGATGATATTTTTTACGATATTAAATGCTGAGATTTTTATAGATTTATATCCACAATTCGACGTCGTTTCTTGCTTTTTATTGAAATAGGAAACTTTCTGCATATTGCATGCATCAAATGCTTCCAGCAACAACAACTTACTATGTTACATTTCAGGGGAATGGATGTTGACCATTTTTATGACAAAGAATGAAATGAGATGAAATTATTGACGGGCGGTAGAGGAGCGGAAAGACGGCGGAAATCGCTGGCAATAGTCGAAGGAAATAAAAAAGCGAAATTACTTTTGATAATCAGTAATAGCAAGGACTCTCCAAGAGCAGCCACAAAAAAAAACTACACATAACCCACAGGAAGTCAGCTACAAGAGGGCGTTGATTTGTCACAAGTAGAATTATGAGCGCCAAGGACAAAGGACATCGAGCAGAGCAGCTGCCAGGGACAACACACATCAACAGGAATAGGAACAACAACAAACACTTCAATTACCGGAAAACGTGTCTCAGATAATACCTTCCAAGAATTCAGCCTAGTAAAGAAAGTAAATAAAAATTAATTTTATTATTTCTTTATTTTTTATGTCCGAACTTGGGCTGGGAAAAAGTTAAGGCTGCCAGATACCCCCCAAAAATATATGATTTAAGGAAAATGCATTCGGAACACTTAAAACTCTAAAAATTTTGGTAACTTTTTAATATATTAAATTAGTTTTTAGCTGTCCTTAGTTCAATTAAATCCATTCTTCCGAAAGAAACCAGCTGAATGTTAGGTAAAATATATTTTAATTAATTTAAGGGTGCACCATTTTTATTTTATGATCTTAGATCATAATACTTATGAAGGTGTTATACCCATATTGCAATATTAAATGACGAAATTAATACATTTTATAGGGCACAACTCCTTTGGCTTTGCAATTACATTTACTTCCGTTTTTAACCATATTCATACTATTTATTTTACTGCCTTTTTCCTTAAAAGCACATTAATATTAATAACGAGAAACATACATTGTTGTTGTGTCGACTGGAAAAGGATAAAGGATCTGCATACGTCTCAGCAGGAGTTGACTGCCTTCACCTTCACTCAAATAGGAAAAATTAAAGAAAGGTGTGTGTTTACGAATAGTTTTAATGGGTTATCATTGTTACTGTTTTCTCATTTCTCTATTTCATTTTTCTTCCACGATATCCTGTCGTTCCTTTTTTTTCGCGGAAGGAAAACTGTCATAAATGTCATTGCTCGTAAAAGGCAAAATGAAATTTCCACGCCCCTTCAGAACTGCCCTAAAATCCCCCCGCCAGCCCTGCGATTATTTTTTATGTGTGCAACCGAAAGCGACAGAAACCAAACCCAACCCGACTCATTCCATCTTCGTCCTCGGAATCCTTGGCTGCGTGTGAAATTATGATAAATGTGCATAAAATCGCGCCAAGGAGAATTCTGCTTCTCGTCATCGCCTCCGTTGCACTTTTGCCTGCAGTTCAGCTCGGTTCAGTTCGGTTGTGTCATAAAAAATCGGCGAAATTGCCAGGCAACACGCACAGGACAATGCAGCAGTCCTTTTTGCCCACACTCCCTTCGGCTGTCCCCTGTCTGAATGGCATTTTTCATTGCAATTTCTTTTAATTAAATTAGCTTTTTTAATGCTTCCTCCTCTGTTGTTTTGCTCTGTTTTGACTCTGGTTTGTGGTCATAAAAAATTCGAATGGAGAGTGGGAAAGGCTACTTAGCATCGCCTTCCTCAATGGGCACACCGAAATTTGTACAATAAAATAAAGAAAAATTTCTCAAAAATTAGGTATTACTCAATGGAAAATTGCATGTCAGTCGTAAAATGTTCTTTTTTTTTATACCAGACAGAAACTGGGAAATGTTGCGAAAATTATATGACATTATCTGGGGAAGTTCTTTAAATTTAGAGGCGTAGATAAAACCATTTATGTAAATAGAAATAACACTTTGGGAAATTCGAATCTGCGATCTATTTTTTACTACCTAAATGTTATTTTAGAAAATTCAACGCCCTATGTAATTCACTAAATATTAAATCAAAAAATAAACACAGCATATTCTTTAAATTTTTAAGAAATTTCCTATGCTTGAAATGGCATTACTTCAATACAATTTTGTGGCTCAACAAACGTAATTGAACTAACCAAATGGATGGACATCCCGATAAACTAATAAACCAAAGTCATTGCCACAAACATTTTCCATTTCCGCTGCAAGACGTCGACCGAAACAGGGCCGAAACGCAATTGACCAGGCTTAGGAGCTTGGACCTTGCGGAAATTGCAAAATTTCTGCATCGTAATAAGATAAAATTAAGTTTTGGCCAACCACTCTCCCACATACATTCCCACAAACACACACGCTGGACCCTGAGTAAATATAGGAGGGCGAAGGAGCTTTGAGCAAACAGAGTTGAAGGATCTTCCAAGAAGGCTCAGCCAGGCAGCAAATGAACCACTAATTGCGTGACGAAATGCAATTTAGTGAACTTTGCCCCAACCTCAGACCTTATTACGTGCACTGGAAGAAATCTAAAATATAAATACCAAATTAAAGGAAGTGATTTGACTAGATTTTAAGATACTTTAAGCCGAAACCCAAGACGGAGACTCACTTAAGAATATAAATACATAAGTTAAAATCCTTACTTAAG
Organism: Drosophila auraria; assembly: GCA_008042615.1. Lineage (NCBI taxonomy): Eukaryota > Metazoa > Arthropoda > Insecta > Diptera > Drosophilidae > Drosophila > Drosophila auraria. The sequence continues at coordinate 7,872 of VNJW01011438.1, forward strand.
TTGTTTGAGTGTACCTAAAGCCCCATTCCATTCCCTCAGCTATGTAAATACAAAAGCTTTGTCCTTCGTCCATCGTGTTGTCCACTTTGGATTTCAGCAATTAAATGGAAAATGTGGGGAAAAGTCTTTGGGAGTAAAGCAAACAAGGGCCGAGAACATCGGCCATCGGCATTAAGCTGCCTGGACATTATCCTTTTTGTTTAACTAGGCAATTTAAAGTGTTAATCCTTTCGATCTCTGTCCTGCAGCAGATCCTGTCACCCCTTTGAGTCCTGGCCCGTCCGCGTTGACAGTGATAAATTACTCGGCCACTTTCTGCTCTGTTTTAGCGTGATTTATCGCGCCTGCCCCGCGACCAGGACCAGGACACGTGACTGTCCGCTGTACTTTTGGGTTGATTTTTAATTAAATGCAAACAGAAATGACCATTTGATAAGGTCGAACTTGTATCGAGGTCTCGCCCTTCGCTTTTATTGTGGACTCTGGGCTGAAGCCATTTTCCAGGCTTTTTAACTCATATTTAAAATGCAGTCGGCGACTGAAGTGCGGACAAACAGCGGACGACTGCAGCCAACTGCAATGCATTAATTTTTATAGACTTGACTGCATTCATGAAAATTCATTGGCATCGTCCATTCATCGAGGCCAAGTGCGGTGGGCAGAAGGTCCAACCTCTTCATAGGCCGTTGCACTCGGAACAACAATTTTCGGCTTAATGATGTTTCCAAAATGCATCGGCAAATATGTGTTCCGCAATTCCAGCGAAAATCAAATGGACAGGATTCGGACTTCAGCATGCAAGCAGTGTGAATACTCTATAATGTTACAAATAAATTAGATTTTAAGGAATTTAAATTGGTTAAAATACAATAAGAAATTAAAACATTTTATTACATATTTAGAACAGATGTTTCCCTTAAATACGAATTATTACATAGATGAAAGGATTTTTTTTTGTTTATTTTATTGATTTTATAATTTAATAAACCTATATTCCGATAAAGTTATAAAAAAAATTAAAACTGAACTCGAATTATAGGAATAGTAATAAAGATCTTAATTAATTATAATTTACGTATGCTAGCTATTAGTAAGTATCGAAAAATAATAGGACTAAAGACGCAAGGATAAGAATTCATAATAGCATATTACAATATAATTTTTTTTAAATTAAGATTCACAAAGAATCGGTTATAACCTATTTTATATCGAAAGGTAGATCCCAGCGGTTTGACTCCGCACACCCACCTATCCCCACAGAAGGAATACTCTCGCTCCCCCGCGGCAAGCAGTGTTTCCAATATGTTTATGTGTAATTTTCAAATAAAGGTTTAAATGGTTTTTGGCAAACAATTGCTGCCATCCATTTAACGGAAAAATATGCGGGGAAAATGTGTTACATTGCGGTTATTTGTTCTGGTCATTGAAATTGATATTGGAGTAACGATTGGATTTTTGTGTACGCCCCGCGTTGAAGGTTTATAATCAACACATGGTTGCGGCTTCTGCAATGCTTTTTGCTTGATTATTTTCGAAATAATTTATGAATTTATTTGCTGGGCTCGGTTAGGTGGTACCTATCCAAAAGCGAACTTGTCAGCTGCCCATTAGCAATAATTATTGCTATACTAATTTAATTAAAATTCTTTTCCTTTTGTGTTTATTGACAGATTCTCGACACTGATGCTGGAGCCGTTTTAGGTACTGATCAACATGCATATATATATATATATTGGTAACTTAACATAATTCAATTAGTCTGTTTTTTTTTTTTTTTTAAGCAATTCTTATTGATTATGTTTCAGTTTTGTTTATTCGCATTTATTATAATGAAATTCATGAAATTAAAGTACTTAAAAAGCATAAATGTTTTGCCCTTCGGAGGAACAACACAAACTTTCAGTTTGCTGTTGAAATGTGTACACATATGTATATCTGAAAAAACAATATATGTTGTTACATAAACATTCTTTTAAATTCACTTGCATAAATTTCATTGACCTGCTTATATAAGAACTGAATTGAAACGGGTAAACCATAAGAGAAAAAATTATCAAAAATGCAGCAGCTCTTAACCTTCACATGGCAAACGAAAAGAAAAATGGGGATTATATAGTTTAAACTGAAATTTGCAGAGCTCGAAATTCGGAGACTTAGCCAACTGAAAATAAAATCATAAATAAAAGTAGATGTATTTATTTAAAATACTATTTTCAATTAAGAAAAATACCTTTTGTAAGAAAAGCCATTTAACATCCTGCAAATAAAATAATATTAGTTCAAGGCCAGGCGCCAATATAAGAGACATTCATACCGCTTCAATATTCTTCCAGGAATATATTTTGACAATAAATGGCTCATTCAAAAAGACCTTATTTTCCTTTAATGTGTCAAAAAATGAGAACCAGGATTGTTCAAACAATCCCATGTGCCACGATATTGAAAGTCTTCTAACTTTCTTGCAGCACGAAATTAGTTTGCAGACATCGACCACGTGCATCGACCGCGCATTTTCAGGCTATACAAAGTCTCCGACTGCTTCCATATCCATTCGAAAGCAACGTCGAGGGTATGATCCAGTGGTAATCTCACCGAACGATGTTGTGGAAGATATGGCAAGTCAGTTTCGAAAACAGGGTGGAGTCTTGGATCCAGTGGTAATCTTAGGCACATCGAACGAAGTTGTGGAAGATATGGCCAGTCGGAGCTTTTAAAATTATCATTGACAGACAGATCCAAGCTTTCGAGTGTTTCTGCATGCCTGGATATCCAATTGAAAGTCTCGATGTTATCTGGATGGTGTTTTAATCTCAAAAATTGTAGCTTTGGACAATTTGGCCATTTAGTTCGTCCAGAACCTTTATAATAAAGCTGCTTTAAAGCAGGAAATTCGTTCGTATCCATCCATGCCGAGTAAAATTCTAGCGGGGCATCATCTATATCCAATCTTTCTAAGGAATTAGATTGGTTTTCAAAACATTTGAGCATATTTACTTTCGAAGAGATCGTTGGTTTTTGGTCCTGACGTACCTTCAGATGTCGAAGGCTTGGACAGTTTGGGAAAACAGAAGAGAGAGTACAGCATTCTATTTTCAGGACTTCCAAAGATGAATATGATTTCATTTCCCCAACCGTTGAAACAATATTTAGCCCGTTAAGTTGCAACCAGTAAAGCCTTTTTAAACTGGTGAAAATTTCGTTAATTTTAATTTTTGGGTATTTTTGTTGTTTTAATTTAAATTCCGTTATATCCAGCTTTTCCAAATTAGCCCATTTAAGTACGTTGCCTACACAAACAGAAATCAGATTAAAATGATTTTATTTATTAAAATTATATTTACAATTTTCGTATTGATTGACTTACCTAAGTCGAAAAAATCTTTTTTTATAGATGAGCACACCCTGATACGTGGGCTGCTATATATATTTCTGGCCTAGGCAACACTAAGTGTTGTTAGGTGGAATCTGACATTTCCATTGAAAAGTTCGACATTTTTAAGCATAAACGTACTCAGAACGGTTTGACGTACGACTATCATTTGTGTTGTTTACAGTTACTTAAAAAAATCAATTTCGCAAAAAAATGGAATTAACTCGTGAACATTTTCGTGCGATCATTTTTCACAACTTTCGGCGTGGATTATCACGACAAGAGTGCAGCGATGAACTTAAATCTTTGTATGACTATGAAGCACCATCCTATAGCACTGTGAAAAACTGGTACAACGAATTCAATCGTG
>VNJW01011439.1:0-12843 GCA_008042615.1 Drosophila auraria
AGGTGCTCATGCAATATCGAATGTATGCTGGTGGAAGAAATGCCTAGGGATGCCTCTATCTCACGGTATGTCACATGACGGTCTTGTATTATTAGTTCACGTACGCCATCGATGTTTTCTGGCACAACGGCTGTTTTTGGACGACCTTCGCGGAATTCGTCTTTGAGGGAGCGTCGGCCACGATTGAATTCGTTGTACCAGTTTTTCACAGTGCTATAGGATGGTGCTTCATAGTCATACAAAGATTTAAGTTCATCGCTGCACTCTTGTCGTGATAATCCACGCCGAAAGTTGTGAAAAATGATCGCACGAAAATGTTCACGAGTTAATTCCATTTTTTTGCGAAATTGATTTTTTTAAGTAACTGTAAACAACACAAATGATAGTCGTACGTCAAACCGTTCTGAGTACGTTTATGCTTAAAAATGTCGAACTTTTCAATGGAAATGTCAGATTCCACCTAACAACACTTAGTGTTGCCTAGGCCAGAAATATATATAGCAGCCCACGTAATAAGCCTGATTAGGCTTATTTATTTATATTACAAGGGAGCTTTTAAGAATACGTCTTTATTGCTTAATTGTCTCAACCGGAAGCCAGTCTCAACCGTTCCAGAGTGAGCATCTATTCTTCTCATAGTTTGTCTTCTTTCAGTATTATACAGCGACCACTCTTAAGCTCTAAAAAGTGATCTCACTATTATAACAGTATATATTATTCCAATATACGCTCGGTTTATACTAAAATAAATCAAGAAATAAAGCCCTTTTTGAGTCTCCCTACCACTGAATAGCCGGTCCCCAAAGCACTGTGTGCTTTTATAATAATAACAAGAAATGAAGTTAATTCGGTAAACTTATATACACTTGCAGATAATAATTTAAGTTAAGTTACATAATAATATACTTAGATTTAATCCGATATCTTAAATTAAAAGATCATATATTTAATATTTTAAAAACAACGATATCATATACTTCGACCGATCCTTCTTATGGGACCTATAAGATAGTGGTCCGATTTCGACATATGTACTAACTGCAATAGAAATAAGGCTAAGCTGATAGATTCAACCCGATAGTTTAAAGGCTGAAAGACTAGTTTTCATAGCAACGAACAGACGGACATGGGTGCTCCTGGTCAATTATAACACACTTAAGTCACCTATACTTAATAACTAAAATATAATGCTTATCCTTTTGATGCCTTTAATTTAAAGAATTTTGTATATGCAAAAAAATAGCTAAATGGGCAACTTTGATCTCCAGGCACCAGTCGAAGCTGTTATTGTTGTTTCACCCCGGCCAACCACTTAAGTTGACGTCGCGACGCGACTTCCCGACTTCTTGACTTCCCGATGCGCTGCTTGATTCCCGCTGCCTGCCCAGAGGCGCATGCCTGGCTCCTGCTCCATCTACGGAAGAGGGAAGAGAATGGAGACGAGAACGAGAACGAGAACGAGAACGAGAACGAGAACGAGAACGAGGAAAGGAGCGGCAGCGGGAGGATCGGCAGCGAGCCGGGGCAAAAAGTATGACTAAATGCATGCAAGTTATTTAAATGAGACATTTTCAGAGTCCATGGCCAGGCGGCGGCATGTGAACAGCTCTGAATCTTGCCATGGCTTTTTGGCTGTCACTTGATGCTCTCACAAAGGGTAAGCGGCCTTCGAGACTAGCTTTGGTGAAAGCTTGACCTTTTTGGAGTCTTCAAATATATATGCAACAAAGAAAATACAAAGGAAAAGTTAAAGCAAGTATTGACAGATAATTATAAAAGGCTATACCCCAATTATATTTTTACCATATACAAGCCAATAACTCCGATTTGCATAATTTGGTATTTTTGTATTTATTTTTTAATTTATTTTGTTAAATAGATATTTGTAAAAGTTCGACATAGCTAGAGAGCTATTTTAAATATGAGTTCCAAGTTTCAATAGGATAAGCACTGTAGTTTTTTTGTAGGCTGACACTTTTCAGGAAAGCATGCTTCCAGCATAAATGACCTCCGTTTTTCGTTAGCTTTGCTTTGAACGACCCAAAAATATATTACAATATAATTCAAATGTTGTACTTTCAGAAACAAAGAGAAATGAAAAAGAAATAGTCCACCCGAACCCTTCTTTAAACTATTGCACTCATAAGTTTCCTCCCGTAAAAATTCTGTTAAAATGTTTCTCTTTTACTTAATAAAACAATTCCATTGTTTCTCTTATAAAAGGTAGAAAGTTTAGTTAAGGAAAATTCTAGGCACCTTCCTGGGCAGCTACAGGGCTGGAAAAATAATAAATATTAATAATTCTTGGGAATTGATTTTTAAAGAAAGAGTTAGCCCACGTGTCCTCTCCCGTATTCGGCATGGGAATTTCACTTGATGGACATAGTGGCTTGTCGTAGGGGCATGCTCCCTCACTAACATACATAAATGCTGAAATAAATAAATGTGATCTTGGGAATAGCATTTTCAAGAAAGAGTTAACCCACTTGGCATATTCCTGTGCCTCCGCCAGCATTCCTCATTATTTATACTACACCAATTCGCTCCCTCGTAGTTACACGACACATCATGCCCACAAATTGGATTAGGTACCCCGTGACAGTATCTTGGGCATTCATTCTCGCCTTCTGATACTCCAAGTGTTGTGAGTGCTGGAAAGGCAAAGGAATACATTGAAAATAGACTCAAGGCTCAGAAACTCACCTAGTATGAAAGCAATTAGAAAAATCCTCATCTTGAAGCGAAGCTGTGGAGAGACTACAGACTATGCCAAAAACTAGGGCTATTTAAAGGTTCCACGAATAAGTCACGGAAAATGTTCCATTGACGTTACAAACCAAAAAATTTCAATTATAATTTAAATAGAGGAATTCGCAGTCGGTTTTACTTGCAAATTGGTGGAGGAATAAATCGTATATCTTGCAATAATAAAACCAATTTTAAGATTCAAAGCCATCTACTTTCCTAGTATTAATTAGTTCGGAGATTCCTTAATATTTTAACTAGCTTATCCTATTCTAATCATAAGATTTCTTTTTCTTAAAGGGGCTTACAATATAAAAGAGTTTCTTTTATCTTAAAAAGCAATTACATTGTTTTTATAATAAAATGTATAAAGTTTAGTTAGTAATCAGCGCGTATTTCGCTTCCTAGACATATAGGCTTGTCGTTCGGGCAGCTTTTATAATGAATATGCCTAAATGCTGAAAAAAATAAAGGGGATTTTGGGAATTGCATTTTCAAGAAAGAGTAACCCACGTAGCATACACGTATTCCGTTTCCTCCGCCAACATTGCTCAATATTCAACACACACGAATTAGCTCCTTCGAAGCTACACATACATATGATCAACCCCACAAACAGGTTGAAAAATCAGGTGGCAAACTTTTGAGCAATTGCCTTCCGATATTCCAACTGTTATGGGTGCTAGAAAGGCAAAGGAATAAAGTAAAAATTGACTTAAATAAAGCTCAGAAGTTTACCTAATATGAAAGCAATTGCAAAAATCCTCATCTAGAAGCAAAGCTGTGGAACTCTGGACTGTGGAGAGACTACAGACTTCCGCAATAACTCGGGCTATTTAAAGGTTCCACGAATATGTCACGGGGAATTTCCTATTAACCATTAAATTGAAATAATGTCAACCAAGAAATTCGAGTTTTCATTTACCGACAAATTTGTGTATGAATGAAAAAAACATGAATGAATGACATGAAATCGTACATCTTATAATAATAAAAGCTAACTTAAATTTCATACTGTTTAATGATATTTAAGATCAAAATTATATGAATATTTTGATATTTTAATATATAATTTGAGGCAGACTTAAAGAAATGTATATAGTATCTTAAGAATAGAGAGTCCTCCCAGGTTTTGCGAAAACAGATCGCAGAGACTATAAGAGCTAGAGCTACCAAGAGACATTCCTATACAAGTTTGTTTCAAATATCTCACAGTTAGTCACACTCGACCGTAGCTTTCCTACTTGTTGTTTGTAAGAGTCGAGGAGCCATGAAGCCCGACTTTTCCGAGAGTATTTCCCCTGCGGCCTTGCCAGGAGCGATTTCTCCATTTACCCTACGCATTATCTTGCAGCTGGGGCCAAGAGCACTGCAATGCGAACTATTTATGTACGTTTTGCTCTGGCGGCTGTCACTTTTGGGTGGCAGCTTCCACAGTCACAGTCCGAGTCCCAGTCCCAGTCGCAGTCGCAGTCACGGGAGCGGAGCGGGGCCTGAAAAGGCCGTGCTAATTGTGTCGCTAGTGTCAGATTTATGTGGCCCGATCAATGGGTAATATATGCCAGAGCGATCGGAACCCACAGATGGAGTTGGTAGAAGAGTCGGGTATCAAATTATAATTCAATTTTCGAATGGCTGGGGACGGGGACGCGGCGACCACCGTGGTGGCCCGGCCGCTAAACACATTCCTGGCCAGTTGTCGGCCGGCGAGATTGGCTCATAAATTGTCCAAATTAATTCATAGTGGCACCAATGGCGACACCTACTCGTTGTCACCGTTACACCTCGCCCATCTTCGGAGCCCCAGTCCCCGATGCCCGATGCCCGATGCCCAATCGAGTACCGGAATCTCCGATCCAACTCCGCCAACTGGAAATGGAAATGGGCAATCGGCATGGGAGAATGTTTACTTGGTTCGTTAGTCATAAATTTATAGGCTTTATTGAAACATCAATTTGGACACCATCGCGGACGACACCCGACCAGTTCAAAGTCACCCGATCCAATTGTGTTCCCCGGGAGGAGATACTATATATCGGGAGAGAGCGAGGTGCGCCGTCAAGGTGGTCCATTGGCGCGACCAACAGCAGTGCTTCCTCCTCATTTCGGGTCGGGCTCTTGTCTTTATTATTTTCATTTTCTACCGCCGCCGCCTAGAACAGGTTTGAGACTCTTCTTTGCGGATTCCGATTCCAGCCAATCGCTCGCCGCTCGCGCTGTTAATTTCCAACAATTTTACAGCTAGTTATGCAAATGTTGGGCTGTTTCTTTCCTCTTTTGCTTTTTTGCTTTTTCGTTTTTTCGTTTTTTCGCTTTTTCGGTTGGAAAGTCGCTAGCTCGCTGGCTCGAGGCGGGCATTATGCCGATTCGGCTGGATGATCTCATGGCGGCCGCTCCGCCGAGGAGGCGGGACAATAGGAGCGTCCAGAGTTGCCGAACTACGATTTATGCGCGCCGATATCTGAAAGTATAGCCTTGCCGATCTGGCAATATTAATATTCTGAAATATTCAAGACTACACGGGCAGCAAAAATAAGGAAACTAACAGATTTAACGATCATTAAACTATTAGGCAACAAGTTTGGCAAAAAGCATTGCCTACTTTCTAAGGTTTTCCCGGAATTCTAGAATATTTTCTTCGAATTTTTTATTTATTAGAATTTATTCTAGACAGCAACGAGATTATCTACCTTATAGAATCATAGAATTCGGTTAAGAGTCGTTTATTTAAACAGAAATCATTAAAATTTTCATTTTTACTTATTACTATTTATTGCAAAAATTTAATCAACAAAATAACTGGTTTACCCAATCGTTTCAAATGCTATTTGGTTAAATAGTTAAATTTATGGTAAAAAAAAGTGAGAAACAATTATAGATATATTTTTTATTTTCTGCATAATATAGAAAGCCTAACTTCAAGTCTTCTTTAAACATTTAATTCTTAAAACCAACAAGTACATTTAGACACGAATTTTGTTTGTTTCCTTTTTGTTTAGTAAATTTACAAGATTCCTTTCTGAATTTGGAAAATACCTTAAAAATTAAATTTATATAAATATTTAAATTCATATTATTTCTATTTGATAAAATAAATAAAACACTTTCCTATGCCCCTTCCGATCTTCCTCTGCAGACAACCGTTCAAGCAGTTAACTGCTTCCTTCCCTTTTACTTTGTCACCCTGGACACAAACCTATGTAAAAAGCGCTAAAGGCGCGATGTACAAATTGAAACCGTGTAGTATTTGCTATTATTCAGTTCGTTAAAGTTAAAGAATATATATTCTTGATCAGCATCATCAGCTTAGTCAATTTAGCCATGTCCATCTGTTCGCTTGCCCGTCTATCCGTCCGTCCGTCCGTATGAGCAAACACATCTTAGAGACTATAAGAGGGAGAGCCACCAAATTTGGTGACAACATTCTAATCTGTTGCACACAGATCAAGTTGGTTTTCAAATTTGGCCACCTATTGTCCTGATTAAAGGTTTAAAGGTTTAAATAAATACAAAAGTTTTTCACATTCTTTAGTTAACAAGGTTCAGATGGAGTTGGTACATTTTTGGAAATCTAAACAAAGACACGAAGAAAGGGAAAAACAAGCGAAGCATTAATTGAAGTATACTTGAATTCTAACTTCGAATTTCGAATTTCCAGTAAGCTTAAATTAATTTAAATTATTATTATTAATATAAAATGGGAGACTTCCCTCCATCACTGGGCACTAGCTCGTACTTGCTTATAAGAGAACAACCTCTACTACGATTGTTAAAAAATTGAAACAAATTCATATATAATTTTATATATTAGTTCCACCGAAAACATTATATTTCTACACAAGCTTCTGTGCCTTTTTCATTCACCTTAAACCCAAAAATTAACACAGAATGTTCATTTCTCATTAACGACGCCACAGGAAATAATAAAGTACTAATCCTCCGGGCGAATCAGGACATTACAGCGCTCGCAAGGCTTACAGCCGGCTAACAGAGTCCCCTGTGCGCAGTCCTGTGGGGGAGGCGGCGGGCGCTGTGGTCGGTCCCACAGGACTCCTGCTATAAACAGACGAAACTCAACAGGTTTAAGCTCAGTTGGCTCTGTGAGGTCCTCGCATTCAATCGCGGAAGGCGGAGGCGAAATCCCAAAGTAACACGAAGAAGGCGAGGCACCCACGCACGGTGGAATTCCCTAGTACTTGTCGCTAATAGATAATTGAATTTTTTGCCATTGTTGTGTGGGAATTTAATGCGCGTGGCGGATGTGCAATAAAAATTAAAGAAACTTTTTATGTGCGTGCTGTGCGATTGATTGGAAATGAAGAGTCGTTATCCCAGGACTGCCACACAAAACGCCAGCTGTGGAACGCAGAACGATTTTTGCAATTTTTTCAAGTGTCCTGGGACTTTTTTCGGGATAACTTCCAGCCTTATAGCCCATTTGTCCGGCCAATTAAAAGTTTAATCAATAAATGTGCTCTTGATAAGTGTGAAAAGTAACCCAACGAGCGGAATGACAAAGGGTGAAGGATATGTGTCCACATGGACACGATAGATACATGGAACGGGCGCACACACACCGCGACAGCGGCGGGAACCATCGCGTAAATTGTTTACTCTGGCGATACACTGCGAGAAAGGCGGCGAAAGACGGAAAGGCGACCCGCCGCTATGGGGAGCAATCAAATGCGCTTTCAATTAAACTCAAAGTCCCAACCCCTTTTTGCGGAATTCCCGCCCAGCTCGACTGTGTCCTGCGTCCTTTGTCCTGTCAGCAAACGCTCCGTTGCCTGGCTGCTCATCCATCAAATTCGTTGTCCTGTCGCTTCGATGGGGCGAGGGGGCATACGGGGATATGGAAGCGGCGGCGCTGGAGGGGGTTGTTTGGGCAGGGGGCGTGGTCACACACACTCGCACTCGCACACTCGCTCACCCGCACATGTGCTTATGTGCCATTCTTTGCAATTATTCTACGCGCCCTCCTCATTACGACCCCATTGAAACTCAACAAGTGTCGCCCGAGTGAAACTATCAGATACAAATTGAACACGCAACAATTATGTACAGTCCTCATTCGCAGTGACATTTGCACTTACGGCCATCGCACTGCGAGAAAAACTTGGAAATTAGTTTTGATATTATTTCTCGAATGAATTTATTTAATATTTCAAGATTAATTTTATGTAAAGGGTCTTAGATTGTATTTTGAGTTTTTAATATCAAACATATAATCTATAAATATTATTTAAAATTTAGTATCGTTGAGAACCAAACTAGGGAAGTACATTTATCCAGATATATCGACAAAAATATAGCCCTTAATATCATATCCAAAAAAATCTTAAGATTTATCGGAGAGTGAAATATCGAAAAATATCTCATTTAAAGGTAAAATATGGATATAATCGATGTATTAAAAAAATATCCGAAGCCCACCCATATATTTTAAAATTTAAAGGAAAGTTTTTAAAAACCTCTTTATATTCCAAGAATGATAGTTGAAAAAAAAAATTAAGGATCTTCTGAGACACAATTTGATATATCGAACACAATATTGATTTATCGTTCATTTATGACCACAATAAATATCGATTTATATATCGGTCTTCGCGTTTACTATCAATATATCGATCTTATCTGCCATCCCTAAGCCAAACCTTTTTACAAAGGCTCAAATAGGATGAAGATGCATTAAAGACCACAAATTATTACTAATATAAAATATAAAATATACTGGAGTTTCAAATATATACTTTAAAGTAATAATATAATATTTTACCTGAGATAATAGTATTAAAAAGAGCTTGGCAAATGTGTGAATAAACCATTAAAGGCATCACCTTCGGTTCCATACTTATAAAAATTAAATGTTTATAAAATCTTTAAAAGAGGCAGGCCGGCGATATTTCTTTAATAAAATTTAAAAATAAATCTTAATTAAATCCCATACAACAAGCCATTTTTTTTTTTAATTCGACTAATAGTCCTTATAAAGTAACATAACTTCTGCTACCTTTAAGATACCCGCAAAATATCGACAAACTATAATATCCAGAAACGCCTGTCCGGTTGGGCGACATTTTCTCTCCGTGCCGCAATCGTGTTTATGAGGCGCTGACACTCTATATGCTCGCCTGAACAATCAGCAATATGCTAAATGGAAAAGCGCACAAGTCCGGAGAGAAGGACCCTGACCCCTGCCCAGCGGGCGGCAGCGGGAGCTCCAGTTTGAATTTGAATTCGAGCGGGATTGGAAGCGGCAGCGGCAGGAAGGCCGCCGCCTCCTGCGTTAAGATCGACATTAGCACTTGCCAATCGAGCGCGGGAACAACGGCTCCCGACGAGATGACGAACCCATCGGGCGGGGGCGGACTCCTGATGGTGCCTACCCATCACAATCTGCAGCTCGATAAAATTTCCGTGCGCTCGATTAGTTCCGAGGATATATCGAGTGCCGGCGGTGGCAAGTGCTGCAGCGCCGCCGCCCGGAATCCGGCCATAAAAACGGGACGGCGCCTGCAGCTGATGCAGGTGAGTTTTCCCAAGGGAGGAGGGGGAGGGGGAAGGGAACTGCTCCAGGTACACTCCGACACACAGGTGCGAAAAGCACACACTTATCTGGAGCAGCATAAATTAGCGGCAGCGCATGCATCTTAATTAGTCCGACTGGTCAGAGTCACGTGCCCGCGACAGATAGCCGGCCACAGAATGCGTCTAATGAATGTCGCGATTAGCGGGCCACGATAAAGACTAATCACGCCTCCTTTGCCTTGGCTCTGGCCTCTGCCTTGGCCACTCTCGCCGTCGCAATCAGGCCCAGATAACGCCGAGACGCTGGGCGCTCGGCTCTCCTCCATCGAGGCACATATTGATGGCAAATGAAAATATATGGCACAGTGGGTCGAGCAATGGGATATATAACAGGCAAATATTTAAATATTTTAATTTAATTTTATTGGTTTATTTTGTTATATCCAATCCTATATTTATTTATTGGACTATGACTCACAAAAACCTTGCCATATTAATTCCAATATAAGGTATACTCATACCTCGCTATACGGCCGCTCATCATATGGCATTTCGCTTTAACGGCCCTCTTTAATTACCGCATGTTTTCGGCTTACGGCCTAAACTGCTTTGCTTTAACAGCAAACGAAAACATTTTTGAGAATAATTTATTCATTTTACGACTGTTCGCTTTGCGGATAAGTAGAGATATATTAGACAATAGGTTTTTTTCTAAGAAAACGTAGGAAAAGTGAGGACTATTATCTTTTTATCATTTCAATATTCCTTAACGCTTCAAACAACTTTTAACTCAATATTTCGAAAACATTATACTTCGTGAAACGTATATAGGCCGTAAACCGAGTAATGGGTGTATTATATATTTTATTTATTTCTTTTTTTTTTTTAAATACCTATAAATATAATGATAAACTTAGGGAAAGTAAGGATTATTCTCTATTTACCACTCAAATATTTCTTAAGAATGCAGACAAATTTAAAAATATATAAATATAAAATTTCCTAGAACATATTTAGGCCCTAAAGTAAGGTATGGGGGCTTAGATATTATTGGAAATGCTTAACAAAAAATTCTTCTTTATAAGACAACTAAGGAAAAGTTAGGAATATTCTTATCATTTACCATACGAATATTCTTTAAGACTGCAGACAAATTTTAAAATCAATAGTTTAAAATATTATATTTCCTGAAACGTATCTAGGCCGTAAAGCGAGTAATGGGTGTATTCAATATTATTGGAAAGCCTTTAACAATATTTATAATTCTTCTTTTTAAGAAAACTAAGGAAAAGTTACGATTATTCTCATAATTTTCCCTTCAAATATTCCTTAATACTGCAGACAAATTTGCAGTCAAAAGTCCACCAATATTGTATTCGATATTATTGGAAAACCTTTAAAAATAATTATAATTCTTCTTTTTAAAGAAAAACTAAGGAAAAATTACGATTATTCTCATAATTTTCTTTTCAAATATTCCTTAATACTGCAGACAAATTTCAAGTCAATAGTCCACCAATATTAAAACTTATTTGATGTTAAATAAAAACCAAATTATATTTTTTTTTGTAAATGGATATGCCTTCAGGACCATTTTTTTGTTCTCATAAGCACCAAAATATTATTATCCTTAATTTTAATCCAACAACAACACACAATACCTACTCCCCAAACCCACTGTGGGCAAGAGTTTGCACTCATTGACATGCGAATCCATTTCCAGATGATAATTCTACCATTTATACCAATATTGGCATTGATTGTGCAAACATCGGTGACCCTGCAAGAGATCCTGGAGTACCGTTCCGCCGTGGCCGACATCGAGACACAGGTGAGTGAGCGATGGGTTGTTGGTGGGTAAATTCCGGATGAAAAGAAGCAAACAAAGCGAAGGAGACCTGGGACAGAAGGACAGGACGGCGTGTCCGTTTTGAAGCGTAATTAAAATTTATTGCTGAAATTCAATCAAACGCCAAGTACACGCCGGGGGACTCGCTGCCTGGTCAGTGTTCACTTGACCAGCGAGGGAAGCCGGTCCTTTGAGCTCCCTGCAAATATTTGTTTGCTCAGGTAAGTGCCTCCCAAGTCCCCGAGAAGGGTTCCGGAGCACGGGCTCGTGGCCAGGCACTTGGGGGTGTCCTTCGCCCGCTTCGCCTATCCATAATGCAAATGCGTTGTCTTCGCTTTAGAAAATATGAAAGAGAGAATGGAAAATATTGAACGTACTTATATGAGCCACAGGGACGCGGAGGGGGAGGCCAAAGTGAATTGATAAGGACGCAGTGCGAAATATGCGGCGACAGTCTCAAGTGCAGGATGTGATGGGGCAAGTTGGGGGCGGAAAGCAAGAGGTGGCGCGGATGGGAGGGTGTCCTGGAATAGGGTCACGTACTTGGGATGCGAATCGCACTACCACGACAAACAAATCAAGGAAGGAATAAAAAATGCTTCGATAAAGGAAACTTTCGTGAGGAGCTTGTTATTTGATTTTTTCGCTGGAATGGGTCTATCTGAAACACTAGGCAGGTCCGTCGTATTATTATTATATTATATATTCTTAGTATTTTCAAAGGGAATCTGAAAACTTATTTTCCATTTTAAATTAATTGTAAACGATTAGATTAGAAAACAAAAAAATAATTATCTTTTCAAGCATTTCTTTTTTTAATATTATCAGATCGAAAGTTAATAAATTGTGTGATAAGTGTAATGTTATCAAATTTTGGCGCTAAGACAACAAGTATTATGAGATTACCTTGTCACTAAATTATATCAACCTTAAAATCGTATTCTTAAGTTGGGCATTTGCGGCGTAATTTACCTTTTATCTGTAAATAAAGATTAAGTATACTTTGCATAGGAATTTATCAAATAAACAAACATAATGTACTTTAATATATTTAGTATTTTATCACTTTATAATAAATGTTTTTAGCAACTATAATTTTATCAGTTTATATATATATTAGTAAAGGTAATTTGTCATTACATTAAAGCAACATTTATTACCTCTTTCTGCGCTCCAATAAAGACTTCAAAAAACACTGCACAATAAACTCCTGCAGAAAACTGAGGAAGCACACATTATTAATTGTATTTCTTGTAGGCCTCTATTGCAAAATATTTATATTGATTTCTGCCTGTCGGAAATCCCTAAAATACTAAAAATGATTCTCTAAAACTCCTAAAAGAATCCTAAGACTGAATTTGATTTCCCATATTTTATACCCTTGCAGAGGGTATAATAATTTTGTCATGATGTTTGCAACGCAGTGAAGGAGGCATCTCCGACCCCATAAAGTATATATATTCTTGATCAGCATTACCAGCCGAGTCGATCTAGCCATGTCCGTCTGTCTGTCCGTCTGTCCGTCTGTCGGTTTCTACGCGAACTAGTCTCTCAGTTTTTGAGCTATCGGGCTGAAATTTTCAGCATAGTCTTACTTCTTTAGCACGCAGTATATATGTCGGAACGGCCAAAATCGTACCACTATATCTTATAGCTGCCATAGAAATGATGGCGAAATTAATGTAAAAAAAATTTTAACTTCTCTGTTTTTCAACGAATTT
>VNJW01011441.1:0-28308 GCA_008042615.1 Drosophila auraria
AAAAACGACTATATCTCGAAATTTATAGAAATTCGTTGAAAAACAGAGAAGTTAAAATTTTTTTTACATTAATTTCGCTATCATTCCTATGGCAGCTATAGGATATAGTGGTCCGATTTCGGCCGTTCCGACATATATACTGCGTGCTAAAGAAATAAGACTATGCTGAAAATTTCAGCCCGATAACTCAAAAACTGAGAGACTAGTTCGCGTAGAAACCGACAGACAGACGGACAGACGGACAGACGGACATGGCTAGATCGACTCGGCTGGTGATGCTGATCAAGAATATATATACTTTATGGGGTCTGAGATGCCTCCTTCACTGCGTTGCAAATATCATGGCAAAATTATAATACCCTCTGCAAGGGTATAAAAATGCATTTACTTTTCATTTTGCAAAGACATACTTTTCCGTTTATCAATTCGAAAGAATCTTGTGAAAGTGAAAATCGAAGACCGCCTGATAATATTAATAATATACTTATTAGTACAGATAATATACCTTACATGATCAGCAATGTCTATGCCTAAGTTTCAAGAACCCTTTAAGGATTCTGAGTGGAAAACCCGTTCTCAACGTTCTCGATATTGGTATTTTTCGTCTCAAAAGCAGGCAAAGAACAAAAATACCAGAACAAGAAGAAAAATTCTCATATTGAGATTTTAAGAACAAGTCTTATCGTTTTTAAGAAAGAATCGTTTTCGATAAAAGTAAAAAGTTAAAAATATAAGACCAAGACCAAAAGTACCTGAAAAAAAAAAAATTCTCATATTGAGAAAAGTTTTTTTGAGAATTGGTATTCTTGATTAAACAAGAATCTTCTCGTTTTCAAAAACGAATCGTTCTCGAAAAACAAAAAAAATTTACTTGAATGTGAGGTTATATATACAATTTTTTGAGCTTAGGAAACACAGACTTAATTTTAAATTTTTTCTGTAATATTCTTGGAAAAAAATCATTATCAATTTTTCTGGGTAAAGAAATGACTTTTAAAGTTTAAATATTTAATAAATCCAACATGGCTTTGATCAATCGGAACTTCTCGAAAGATCCTTTGCAATTTCTTAAACAAAAAATAATAACAACACACTTTAATTAACCCTCAGTGAAGCCCGTTAAGGAGTGTTTATTTATACCTAGCATCCACTTGCGTCACTGTTTATGGAGCTGAGTGAAGTCACATCCCACGCTCCCCAAACCTCCCACCCAGCCCGCTGTGCTCAGCCAGAGTTATCCTTGTTCAGAGTTATCCTTGTTGATGGCGCTTAAAGTTGTCGTCCACCCCGGGTCAGCACATCGCTCAACTTTGGCCGGTCTCCGCAAACAAACTCTGGCCAACTCTGACTTTCACTCTCCGCCGCCGACTCGTTGACATTTCCGATGCCACATTGCCGCGCAATATTTTGGGAAAGGACCGAAATAAACGGGTTATCATCTATTTCAGGCCATGTGCGATGCGATGCGATGCGATGCGATGCGATGCCCAAAGTGACGTAAATTGCTTCTCGAGGCCAGGACCCTTCCACTTTCACTTGGTATTTGGCGGGGCTCAATTCACAGTATTTATGGCGGCCACATACAGTGCGTTTCATTGGGACTAACTAAGGTTCCATTGTAAGTTAATGCGGCTATGACACAGTATCAAAGACTTCATGACTGCATGAAAAAGAGACTCAATTATGGTGCCATGATACTGCAATAAAATAAAGTTTTCATTAAGTAGACGTTCCTTTAGAAACTTCAAAGAGACAACTCTATCTGCAGATTTTTCTGTAATGCCACTACGGCCACACTGAATTTAAATACAAACAAAAATAATGGTCGAAGTAAATAAAAATTAATTTCTGGAGTCCTTGTGCAAACACTTTTGCGGTAATCTACATATAGAGAAATCCTTAAATTAAGTTTGTAACCTGCTCTTGTACAAAGATTTATCAATTAAAAATAACTACATTTATTTTGTTACTACATTAATTGGAATAAAAAGTGCTCGCAATAAGGCGAATCCCTTAATTGCTTTTTAGTCTTTAATAAAAACTTAAATTAGGAAAGTTTTGAATGCAGTATCATAAAAACATAATGAAGTTTTTAATGCAGTATCGTAACACCATTAATACAGTTTTTATGCAGTGTCATAGCCGTTTAAGTAAATGTTAATCCCATGTAGAATCTCAAGAGCTCCCTCTAATAATATAAAAGAAATATATATTTAAGGTCTGAATATTCATTGTTAATATTTTATTTATTCTCATAATGAAAACTCTTATTAATAAAGTTTTTAAGGCAGTATCATAACACCATTAATAAAGTTTTTATGTAGTTTATAGCCGTATATATAGATGTGTTAAGATCCAAAAAAATCACTCTAATAATATGAAAATAAACATATTTACAATCTCAATATGATTGTTAATATTTTATCATACCTGTAGAAAATGATATAAATTAATTTAAAAAGCAAATCAATCAGAACCAAAAGTGGCCAACAATGGCCCCCGAAATTCTTTTTAGCTGCAACTTATGCTCATGGAACGCGCTGTCCGGCTAGAGTTATTTGGGCGCGGAGGCGTGTCGCGTTATGCGCCATAAAGTATGCTGATCAACTGATGCATGGCGAATAAATCTCGACGCTGCACCGAATCCATATGATATCATATATCATGGCGGGACAGGACCTCGCCCCAGTCCTTGCTCCATCCCTCCCTTCGGGTCAGTTATAACAATGAGTTTTGTTTTTTTTTTCCAACATTTCCACATGCATTTCGTTTCAGTTTACAAAATAAGTTTAAATACAACGTAAATTCAACCGCGATAAAAAAAAAGACACACACTCAGCTGTAGGGGCTTGGGCTGGGCTTGGGCTTTGGGCTTAAGCTCCGGGACCTCCAGCTCATAATGGCGATGGTGACGATGGTGAAAGCTGAATGCGCCAGGTGAGACCCACAGGTCACAGTTCACAGTTCACAGTTCAGCGTGTGTTCAGCCCTCGGTGCAGTTAACAAATTGAGTTTTAATTAAGGGGCGGGCGCAGGGCTACCGACACGCTCTGGGTATTATTGCTCCTTTTAGTGTTGTTAGCCCCAAACCCTAACCCAAACCCATCCCAATCCCCATCCCGTCAAGGCCTCCTAGTAGCCATAGTGAATGCCATGGCCGGAGACCGATGTGTGTACCAGGGCGGGTGCGGCGACGGCGGCCCTGCAAGCGGAGATGGCGGCGATTAGGGGCGGCTTGTTAATAAGGTCCTGGATCGGGTCCGGGTCCTGGACCCATACTCACTTCACCACGGGTCCGGCCAGGTGCGTGGCATAGGCGGGAGCGGCATAGGCGGGAGCGGCATAGGCTGGGGCAGCGTAGGCGGGGGCTGCCAGGCCAATGCCGTGTCCAAGGATTCCAGGAGCTGCGGGGGCGACCAGAGAGAAGTTAGCTTAGGTTTTTATGCAAAAAAAAAACACAAAAAGCGGGGCCAAGAGACGGACAGATGGACAGATGGACAGAGACAGATTGCCGGGGCTGGGAGCTGCCCCAAATTAGCATCGTGTCCATTGTTTGGACAATACTCCCGCTATTCCTGGTACTCCTTCTCCTTTCCCGCTTATGGGTTGTCAACGGCAACCACCTGACAAGGCCCTTGGCTCCACAGAGAGGAAGACAAGGCCAAAACAGCACTTGACTTTAAAGCTGGACAAAGGTATTCCTGACTGGAACATTCACAGAGACAATTACCCATGAATGCCCCTTATTAAGCATTATTCTCTTTGTCTTGAGTTAATAATCTTTATATATATTTTTTAATATTTGTTTATATATTTTTTTTTAAATTTAGTTGTAGGGAAACCATTGAAGTTTTGCCTGTGGCAAGCTCTTCCAACTCAGAGCCTTTTTGTGAAGGTTGAAAAATAGTTTTTACAGTGCATAGGAACTCATAGTAAATAAATAATAAAATAAACAAATAACAGACTCATTTTGTGATATTTTTAGCACTGCATAGCCCTTGTTTTCTCTCAGTGTCCTGACTAGAAATGCCTGCACAGCAAAGGCAATATCAAGTATACGACGTGTTGAGCCTTTAACGTACACCCAAAGGCGACTTGCCAGGCTAAGCAAGTTCTTGAATTAAAGAGAAACCATCAGGGGAGGAAGGCTTTCTCTCAGTGCACTATGGACACAGTACATAATCCCCGGGAGCATCAGCCCAACATCAATCAAGTGACACCCAAAGTCAAAGGGAATGGGAACCCGGTGACTGGACGATTCCGGTGATTCGCTGACTTGGGAGATGCAGTTTTGGGGACAAGCCTTGACCGTGAGCAGGCGAGGCTTCTATCTGCTTTAAAGCCTTTGAATGGGGATAGGGATGGGAACAAAGATGGGCTATGGGAATAGGATACAACAGGATAGGCCTTGAATGATTGATTACAGGCCGGGAATGATGGCTACCTAACCCCCGTGGTTGTATCTGTTTTCCCGCAAGACAAATCGATGGCAGAAACAGATTATCCCTGCGCCAAAAGGGGATTTATCGATTGTCCAGAGCCTGGACTCTAAATCGTTATGATCTCTGGCATAGTTTTTATGCTTTTCAAGAGGTAAGTTGAAATAATTTCTGAGAGCGATCTCTGTGAAGTGTAACCCCCTCTGGCTGGGTGTTGACTTAAAGCCGATGGAGCGAAACCGAAGCTGGCCAAGTTTGTTTTTGCCAAGTGCACTTGGCCAGCAAGGCGAAAACACAATAAAGTTTCCGCTGACCCAACCCGAATCCGAACCCCAACCCAACCCCGATAGACTGTGAAAAATTAGTGGAAAATCGCTGAAGAAAATAGAAACGAGAGAAGCGGAAGCGTGCAGAGAGTGCGGGTTAGTGTGGGGATTAATAGAGCAGAGTCCGGATCCCAGATCCCGGATCCCGGTCACCTACCGTAGGCCGGAGCGGCGGTGTACTTCACGACGGGCGCGGGTGCTGGAGCGGCGGCCAGTTGGTAACCGTGCGAAAGCTGGGCGGGAGCGGCCCCATACGAGCTATAGCCCCCATGGACATAGCCTCCGTAGCCCCCATAGCCGCCCAGTCCCAGGTGTCCCAGGCCGCCCAGAGAGTGTCCGTATCCCGAGATCTGCAGGGCTGGCGCCGTGGCCGCATAGTGGCCGCCGTAGGCTGGGGCGGCGGCGTGGCTGGCGTAGGCCAGGCCCTGCACCTGGATCTGGGCGGGCGCGGTGTGGCCCAGTCCCAGGGAGTAGGCGGGCGCAGCAGCGATGGCATGGCTCGGTGCAGCTTGATTTTTTTGAGGTTTTTTTTGGGGTTTTTTGAGGGTTTTTTAAGGGGGTTAAGTTTGGTTAACAAAATCAACTGAGCAGTGATGGCAGGCCAATGGCCAGGGGCCACTGGGTGGGTCTTAGTTCTAAGAGTTCGATAACAAAAAAGGGGCAACTAAATTCTTTTTATGAAAAATTAAAGGTATTGCTATAATTTTGTTAAATAAAAAACATAAAAGTTATAATAGAAATCAAGTGTGCAGTTCATTTTCGGCACATTTCTTAGTTCTCAGGTGTTTTGTAGACTAAAAGGGTAAGAAACTATCTCTGAAAACTATATTTGATCCTATCTGCATAAACTGTGTTCTCTGTTCTTTAAATTCAACTTTCTGGCTTTATCAGCTTCATTTCTTAAGAACTTTATTCAATAAGGGATGGAAAAAATAAATAAATAAATAAATAAAATTGAGAGAATTATGGCTTCCTAAAATTGAGATTTCCGGACGTTGTTCTTTGATTCGCCTACGTGGCGCAATGGGTAGTGTGCTGGACTCTGAAGCTGTTCGAGACACAGTCGCAACAATTTGGTTTTAGCAATGCAAGTTACTTTAGGGAATTTATATTATACTTATAGCCATTCAACTTTAACATAATTACTTAAAAAAGCAATTTTAATAAAAATTAATATTTGTAACAATATTTTAAATTTGAATTCTATTTTAATCACTTTTCTACTCGGTATCATATAAATTTCCTTTTTTTTTTTGGTGATAATTATATATCTGGTAACCTTTTAATAGGCTACCAATATTTACTGTATGGATATCCACCTGCGTGGTGTGATGGGTAGTGTGCTGGACTCTGAAGCTGACTCTGAAGCTTTTCGAGACACAGTCGCAAACATTTGGTTTTAGAAATAAAAGTTACTGTATGGAATTTATATAATATGTATATCCATTGAACTTTAAGAAAATTACTTAAAGAAGGAACGTCAATAAAAATAAAATAATTGTAATTATTTTTAAATTTTAAGTATATTTAAATATTTTTTGCTACTCAGTTTCATATAAACTTTTTTTTTGTGATTTTCTATCTGGGAACCTATGAAAATCTATTTATATACATATACTGATTAACTTCGTCCGATATATAATATATAGCTATAGAAAGCTGTCCACCTGCGTGGTGTGATGGGTAGTGTGCTGGACTCTGAATCTGACAGTACCTTGTTCGAGTCACAGTCGAAGCCATTTTCTTGCAGAAATATGCCAGATTTTCTTGAATTAATATAATATTTATATCCTTTTGACTTTTTTATGTTATAAAATAATAAAAAAATATAATTTTAATTATTTATTCAAAAATTGGAATTATATTTTAAACATTTTGTTTCTAATAACTTTCTCTGGTAATAATCTCTCTGGTAACCAAACAAAAGTTATCTAAGTTTACTGATCAACCCTTTTCAATGATGCTACCCCATATAATATTCATTGCAGGGTAACCTCCTTGGAATTAACCCATCCAGTGGTGACCTAGGCAACCTAACCATCACTGTAACTACGTGCGAGTACGGCTAAAAGTGGCGGTGTGAGTGGTGTGAGTGGCGTGAACTCGGTGCTGGGTGGTGGCAAAGTGGCAAGTGGCAAGTGGCAACTGGTGTTTCGGTGTGTACTTCCGGGACTCACCTGCATAGCCGTGGGCGGCAACGGGCGCCAGGCCGGCGTCATTGCTAATGCTCGAGCGCTGGACATGCGACTGCGAGTGGGCGGTCTGCACCTGGCTGGCGTAGTCCGACTGCGACGACTGGCCGTAGTGGCCCTTCACCGTGTGCTCCTGCGTGCTGCCCACGGAGGCGTGGTCCACGCTGGGCGCACTGATCGAGTAGGCGGCGGGGCCGCCGGGCTTGGCCTGGACGGCGATCGCGAGGAGGACGACGCAGAGGAGTACCTGCGGATGGAGGTGACAATGTACACGGTTCCCTTTTTTCTCAGAGGAAATTGCAGGCGTGAAAACTTTTAATTAAGTTGGAAAAGGAAAAGTTCCAGGACCTGCTGAGATGTCTATCGCTTAATCGAAAGACATACAAAGCTGTCCCGGTGAAATGCTGCAAATCCTTGCACAAACAAGCCATAACTGATGGCCGCCAACGAAGTGTAAAATCTCAGCAAAAAGCTAAAAAAATATGAAATGGTTTTAAAAAGGAAAAACTCCTGGGAAAGGGAGAGTAAAAGTAGCAAAAAATACCAAGCTTTGCTCTCGTTGGTATAAATAGAAAATAAAGTGGAGAAAAAAGGGGATGGAAAACTATTACAAGGACTTAATGAAAAGCCACTGCACACAGGAGGTACTTAAGAAAGTCCTTAGAAGCAACACAACACTCTTGTGTATTTCATTTGAAATCATTTCTGTGTTCGCTCCTTTCTCCTTGAACTTTGAGTTATTACACATAAATCAAAGGATTCCAGGGGAAAATGAGGGGAATATTAATTAGCCATCGCAATTAGCATTGGCTCTTGCTCTCGTTTGGCTGGCCTTGGGATATGCATTTAAATTCGCATCGAGGCTGAGCCGAGAGATTGGAATGCACTTTCAGTTGGCCCAGAGTCCGGTTGAGGTCAACTTGCGGTGGGAGTGGAGTTCGAGAACCGCCGCCACAGCGCCAAGTCGAGTCCTGGCAGGACGCTTGCAAGTGGCAGCCTGACAAGCAGTCCTGACGACTGAGTGAAGGGATAACAACTGCAGGATATAGCTTGTAGCTCCCCGCTGCTCGCTGATTGCTGTGTCCTGGCCACACTTGCACACGCACCTTGAATGCCATTCTTATCCTTGTTGCTGGTTGTTGGGTTCACTCAAAAAAATTCGACTCGCTGCGATTGGATTGCGTTTGTTAACTGCCTCGGACCGCCGTTCTTTGGGCCTATTTATACAGCCGCAGCTCTCGCAAAGTGGTGCAGTTTGCCGCAGTTTGTGGCGGCACAAAAAATAACACAAAATGCAGCAGCATTGAGAACGGGTTTTCCCGCAGTTGGCAAAGCAGGCAGCGTACAAAAAAATTGACTGAAAACGCAGGCGCGCCGGTCCACGCACTCAACTCCCCCGTCACCTGGCCCCGCCCAGAGCTGATCACCTTTTTTTCAAGTTAATCGAATCGAATGGAATCGAATCGAATCGAATCGAATCGAATCGAATCGGATCAAAGCAAATCATCGATTGTTTAATTGGAAATTTGTCGGTGTGTCGGCACGTCGGCACTTGTCCCCGAATGCGGCAGGAGGAAGTGCCTCCAAACAAGATGAGCCCACTGAACTCGCGGGCCAAATTGCCAGTGTAAGTAGTTAATAGTGCACTGAGAGAAATATTTCTGTATTAAGATATTGAGATTTCGAGTTTAAAAAAAAAGTATTCTTCTTATTTTTGTTCCAGGCCCACAATTCACTTTTAATTAAAGTATTACAAGCTATAGCTTATAAGTATTTATGGCTCAAGTCAATTTTTAAATTAAATTTAAAATTACATTTTTAATTTTAAATATTAATTTCAAATTAATTAAATTTTAATATTAATTTGAGAATTATTTTTAATCTATTTTTTAAGCTAACATTTGGATTGGAGTACGGATTTCCTTTAAAACTCTTAAAATTACCCACATGGCGCCATGGGTAGTGTGCTGGACTTTGAACCTAAGGTTCACGCGTGTGAGTTCCAGTCGGAACCGTACTGTTTTAGAAGTGTAAGTTGCTCTATATAGAATTTATGTAATATTTTATATTCATTTACTTTCAACATATTATCTAACTGAAGAAGAAACAAAGTCAATAAAAATAAAATAATTGCAATTATCATGTAAAAAAGGGAGATATTTTTGTGTACTAAAACTTAAAACATTTTTTACTCAGTTTCATATAAAAGGGGAAAAACAATTCGGTCTTAAATTAAGTACATTTTATATTTTTCCAAAAATATTCTCTGTGTGGCAAAAATAACTTCAATTTCAAATATTGTGAACGTCTTTGTCTTAATACAGAAAACCATTTTGAAATAAGATATTTCTTATATTAAACAAAAATATAACTTGATTAATAAATTAATAAAATAAATAATAATAAACTTGTAGTGTTTATTCATTCATTAACCTAACGCTACAAGTTTACACTAATATATGTAATTATTTTTCAATTTTATTTGTTCCACATTTCTATTTGTTCAAGGCCCTAACATCTAAGAAGCATTCATGACTGCCTTGTGTTAGTTCGAAACCAATTAAAGTTTTGAACTAACAAAACCAATTTAAGTTTTGAACTAACATAAGGCAGTCATGTCCTATTTTCAGGGCCCTGTATATTTGATATATCTTATATACTATCTCATTATATTTTTATCGAAATACTTGCCTAGAATATCACTTGGAGTATCACTTCAACTATGAACAACCGAAAGCGTGTGCTCTTGGGGAATCAATTCCTTTGTCGTATCATTCACGTGGCTCTTGTCAAGTGGTTTATTAATGGCCCCGATTTTCCATTTGCCATTTTCCGTTGTCCCAACCCCCCTAATCCGAATCCCTCCTCTCCGCCACCGGTGCGTGCACATTTTTTTTGGGCCCAGCCTTCACATATTTTTTGTCACAACTCTTTGGCAGACTAAAAACTCCATTCGCCGCAATTGTTGCCTGTTTTTGAAAAAAATAATAAATAATTACAATAGAATAAAACTTAAGCTTAACTTATTTTAACTTATTTTAAATAATGAAAATAATATATGAAAATATTTTAAAAGAGCTAAACATTTCTTAGCCTAACTCTTATCAACAAGAAAATATTATATATGGAGCTCCCATTGTTTGAAAAATGTTTGAATATTTTGTAAATAACTTGGCAAAGAATTTTAATATTTTGTATTTAAATTAAACTTCTAAAAAAATAATTTTGTTTATAGATCATAATAGTGGGTATCCCCCGTTCCGTATACCCGGCTCTATAGCTATCAGTTGTTATTTTTTCGCTGGTTCTCACGCAGCCGCCGCCGAATGGGCGCGGAAATTGGGCAGCCAGATCGGATTGGATCGGTGGTGCGGCGGCTTGGCCGAGAGTGGGAGCTGGGATTGGAAGTAGAGCTGCGAGCTGGGACCTGAGGACTTGCAGACCTGCTGAGCGATTCGAAAGGCAGCAGCCGAAGTGGGCCGCAGACTTTTTTTGATTTGCGATTTCTGATCCAATGGCCCAAAGGCTGGTTAACAATTTTTTGTTTGTGGGTCGCGCGCGCGATTTATGCGCACTTTGTGCGTTGTCGTGACGAGGCACGGGACCCAGTGTGTGTGTCTCTTATGTAATTTGGGGCCCCAGCTGCCCCAGCCGCGGCCCCATGCCCAGATTTCGATTTTGATTTCGATTTCGCAACCAAGGCGACACTGCCATTTTCCCCAAATGCAGTCAGCTGGGGAAAAGTGCAGCCAACCTTCGAAACAAAACGCACAAAAGCACGCCGCGGGAGATCCTTGAAAGACCCAAGGCGAAGGCGAAGAAGGAGCAGGCACCAGGCACCAGGCAGCAGGCGGCGGTCAGTAAAAGCATTATCAAAGCGAAGATGGCGCCACTAGTTTTGGCACTGCCAATTCCGGGGAAGCACACACAGAACGGCACTCGACACAGCCAATGCATAGTGCACGGCAAATAAAATAAAAGAGTTTTGGCTCACTTCTTCATCATCAAATTATATTCTTCATGTTCCGCCAAAATTAAGAGCATAATTACTTAAACGTGTAAAACATGGTTTTTATATTAACATTTTTCGCATTACACAGAGGTAAAAAACGCTCTCGATATGGGTAGAGAAGAGAAGAACAAGTGAGAAAGCTACAGTCGAGTGACCGACTGTGAGATACCCGGTACCCAAAGTATTGTGCGTATTATTAAATAGCACACGGACATGGAAAAAACAAAAAGTTGACAAATGAAGATAAATGTTACTAAAAACATGTTGAGCAACGTTCAAAAAAGACTAATTCTGCAGCTGTTCGCAGCTGCATTACGAATTTATACTGCGCCCGAAAGCACGCAACACTTTTTTTCACTATTGCCCTTGTGGCTCTGAAGAAGAAGAAGAGCATTCACAGAAACTCTATTGTTTAATAACTTCCATGTTTATCATCCGATTTTACTCAAATTTTCAGAAAACTTCCGCAAATTCCTATTTATTTATTTTATCTATTTACTTAGAGCCAAAAGTTAGGACTATAGCTTATATAAAGTTTTTTACTCTTTTCGGGGGCGGAAGTGGGCGTGGCCAAATTTTAAAACAAACTTGATCTGCGAGCAACAGATTCCAATGTTGTCACCAAATTTGGTAACTCTAGCTCTAATAGTCTCTGAGATCTGTTGTTTCACACGGACGGACAGACGGACAGACGGACAGACGGACAGACGGACATGGCTAAATCGACTTGGCTGGTGATGCTAATCAAGAATATATATACTTTATGGGATCGGAGATGCCTCCTTCTGCCTGTTACATACATTCTCGATTGGCACTAACTTATAATACCCTTGTACCCTATGGGTACCGGGTATAAAAATTCTCATATTGAGAACGATTTTTTTGAGAATGAGTATTCCTGATTTAAGAAGAAGTCTTCTCGTTTTCAAGAACAAATCGTTTTCGATCGAAATAAAAATTTACTTGAATATGAGGTCATATGAACTATTTTTTAGGAAACACAGAAGAAATGTAGAATTCTTCCATAATTTAATATCTTAAATTAAATTTGTAAAGTTAAGTTGTATGAATAAAATTATATAAATTCAATAAGACATACGCACACATTTTTAAATCACAATTGTTACGGCTCGACTCGGACTCGATCCCCGGACAACCAAGCACTCTAGTCCAGCACTCCAGTCCAGCACTCTACCTAATGCTCCACTCAGGCAGATCCAAGAATGCCGTTCTTAATTTTTCTGGATGTAAGTTAAGCTGCTTTGACTATTTAAAATTGTTTCGGAACAATTAATAATTATTAATTTAAAATGATTCGCATTCTTGCAATCGCAATTACATTTCTTTCAGTGCAAATGCGCGACGCGGAGTCAATTCCCAAGTGCAGCGGCAATCATCGATTGTCATTGTTGATGAGCTCGAGCTCCCTCTGCATCCTCAGCACCCTCGGCTTCCTTGGCAACCCTGCTAAATGCCACTCCCCCCCAAGCACTCTGTTGTGCCATTGTGTAATGGCGTGATGTTTCAATTACCCGCTCCCTACTCGTCGCACCACCGCGGTAAATACACAATGCCAGCTCGGCGTCGCCTCGCCTCGCCTCGCACAATCTGCAAGCTTTTTGTCTCCGACATTAATTTGTATAATTGCAATTCCAATACGGGACAAGCAAGTCGGACCGGGACCGGACTAAGCCGAATGCAGCGAGCCATGGAGCCGCAGCGCCCAGTGATGGTGTCCTTTTTGCCAGGACCACCCAACCGGGCAACCGAGGAACCGAGCAACCAGGCTATCCCCTACCCCTTACCATGTCACCCGTCATGCTGTGGCGTCCAGTCAAGCGCAGCATTTCACGTCTATGTGGGTCACAAAGGCTCCAAACAAAGCGAAACAAAGCCACCACAAAATTCGAGGCGGTTCAATATCGAAAATGGGATATCCTCTAGGCTAGCCTACCTAAATATTCTTCTAGGAAAATATATGACCCGATTCCTTGCTAATTTTTTAAGTAATAATTAAAGTACTAAAAACATTTAAGCATTCATTTCTCTAATTCTGGCTTCCCTCTCAATTCCGAGTGGGACTTCGAACTGCAGGGTATCATTGCCTGGACAGGACTGTCCCGAAGCGTCATCCCTTGAGCTATTTTTGTTGCTTCTGCTGCTAAAACTGCTGTCCAGGGCTGTCATTGTTTCCATGCCCATTGTGGGCTCTTTTCGGGGTCTTTCGGGCATTTTCAGGGTTTTGAATCGGCGACATTTGCCTAAATACTCAGCCCCACCCGGCCATTATCACACATGCTGCTGCATGCCACTTTTGTAGTTGTAGTTGTGGTTGCTGGGGCCGCCTTTGTTGGCACTTGACGTGGAATTTATAAAACGGCCAAGATTAATGACCGACGTGCCCTGACAGCGCCGCGTCAGCGAGGCATCGATATCAATGCCGATACATGAGAGGCAAAAGATGGGGACGAAAGGGATGACTGACCGAGTCCGAGGTCCTCGATGAGTTCAGTAAATCATAATTTAAGATCAGGTTAAGGCTGGGACTAAATCATACTTTAACTAAAGGTTATGCTTGAAATTAAATCATACTTTAACTTTGGGTTAATCCTGGGATGAAAGATGTACAGCTTAAATCGCACTTTAACCTTAGATTATGTGTAGTTTAAATCATAATTTAACTACAGGTTATGCCTGTCATTAAATCATACTTTAACCTTAGGTTAAGTCTGGGATTAAAGATAAATAGCTTAAATCGTATTTTGACTTAAAGTTAAGCCTGGGTTTAAAGATATGTAGCTAAAATCACACTTTAACTTCAGGTTAAGCTTGGGGCTAAAAATGTGTTGCTAAAATTACACTTTATCTTCAGAAAAAGCAAGGTATAAATGATGTTTAGCTTAAATCACACTTTAACTTCAGGTTAAGCATGGGATTAAAAAGTACTTAACCTTAATGAAAAACTTTGGGATAATGGATGTGTAGCTTAAATCACACTTCGACTTTAGGTTAAGCCTGAGGTTAAAAATGTGATGCTAAAATTACACTTTAACTTCAGGAAAAGCAAGGTATAAATGATGTTTAGCTTAAATCACCATTTAACTTTAGGTTAAACATGGGATTAAAGATGTGTAGGCTTGGGTATGGAACACCATGGAGTACCCAACTCGCTTTTAGGTTGCTTTTAAATTGCTTTTGTTCACAAGCCTCTAATTTCATGCTTTTAGACTATGGTAAGTCGGGTTAGGTATTGCCCAACCTAGCACATCTTTATTGCCCAACCTAGCACATCTTTTAGCTGGTAGTTAAACTAACTATCAAATTCACTTCTTGTGCTTTTCTCTTTATTTATTTATATATTTATTTATTTATATATTTATTCCTAGTAGTATTAACATGACACCTTTAGGTAACCGGAGATTAAAAGTTAAGTTACCTTTTTCTCATGCCTTTAGACTATGATTAGTTAAGGGTTGAGGGTTAGGGATTGCCCAACCTAGCTAATTTTTTAACTGTTAGTTAAATAAGCTGTCAAATAAACAACTTGGCACTTAAAAATAACCACAGATTATAAAACCAAGTTTATTGCTTATTCAGTGTGCAATTCTGGCTTCAGTTAAGTGGGCTTAACCTGAGGTTTAAGATTAAACGCGAGCTTCAGTTGATTTTTATGACGTTTTTATCAACTTAAAGAACACTATCTTATAGCTGGATCACTGATAACCGCCGATTAAGCTGAAATGTCTGCTGTCTGCTCACTTGAGG
This sequence comes from Drosophila auraria, assembly GCA_008042615.1. Classification (NCBI taxonomy): domain Eukaryota; kingdom Metazoa; phylum Arthropoda; class Insecta; order Diptera; family Drosophilidae; genus Drosophila; species Drosophila auraria. The sequence continues at coordinate 14,735 of VNJW01011441.1, forward strand.
TGTTGAAAAATACCACTTATCACAGGGGGAGGCTATAAAGAGCATCCCGTGCTATTTTTGTGTGCAATTTTAATGGCCAATTCGGAGTCCTCAGCCAGTGGCCACCTTGGTGGGCGCTACCGCCCGACAGATGGCGCACGATATCCTATCCTGCGAGACTGCGACGCTCTGAGACTGCGAGACTGGGAAAGGGAGCAACCAACTTGTTCGAGGGCGTGGCCCCAGCCCCAACGAACCGAAACTAGAGCAACGTCCTGGCATTACGCGATATTAAGTGCACACACACACACTGACTAGCCCGGCATTAAAATTTAACCTTCAATTACAAAATCAATAAGCAAGAGGCGGCCACACCTCCGAGCGCGAGCGTGGAGCAGCGAGATCTTTAGGCCAGATTCGAGCCGCTTTTGTTGCTCATTTATTTCGTGTGTCTCTCTGGGCCGTGAGTGCCGAGTGTTTTCATATTTTCTGAGAATATATTTTCGGTTTTTTTCCGTTTTGTTCTCGATGCCGCAGCTGCGATATGGAGTCTCGCCTGACAAGTGGGCAGTGCCTCCGAGTTGCCACGCCCCCATCCACACCCACGCCGCCTGCGTTAATTTGTTGTGCAATCTGCGCATTTATTATATTCGGAATTCACTGTTATTATTCCATCTCGGTAATGAGAATATTCAAAACTGCCAAGAACAACATAAAGCAGCCAAGCGGCCAACGGGATGGGAAAAAAGAAAACAATAATGGCACATTCTTGAGTCTGACTTGATTTTTACTCTGGGCTTTCCATATAATTTCGCTTATTGCCGAGTAACGAGATTATTTTAGGTGAGGGTCCTGCAGGAATGCGCTGCCAGTCTGTGATGTCTTCATTTGTGAATTTCGAGAAGTTAATAATTATTAATAAATCATTTTTATGCAAGTAAACAGGGCATAAAGCCATTTTGTGAAAATGTACATACAGAAAAAGTAAATAAAATTATAGTAAGTAGCACACAGAGAGAATATTTAGGGAAAAATGTTCTAAATATGAGAAAATATGTACTCAAATGATAGCCTAGTCCATTTGTTCTTACTTTGAGAAGGCTTTTACTCAGTTTGAGTTAAATTTTTAAGAACATAAATACTCATTTTTAGGATTTTATTTCGTTTTTGGGAAATTTTATGCTCAAGTATGCTACAGAAAAAGTAAATAATAAATATTAGTACACAGAGAGAATATTTAGGGAAAAATGTACTAAATATGAGAAAATATGTACTCAAATAATAGCCTAGTCCATTTGTTCTTACTTGAAGAAGGCCTTTACTCAGTTTGAGTAAAATTTTTAAGAACATAAATACTCATTTTTAGAATTTTATTTCGTTTTTGGGAAATTTTATGCTCAAGTATGCTACAGAAAAAGTAAATATCATTATATTAGTACACAGAGAGAATATTTAAGGAAAAATGGACTCAAAATAAGAAAATATGTTCTCAAATAATAGCCTAGTCCATTCGTTCTTACTTTAAGAAGGCTTTTACTCAGTTTGAGTTAAATTTTTAAGAACATAAATACTCATATTTAGAATTTAATTACGTTTTTGAGAACTTTTATGCTCAATGAATGTAAAAAACTTACTAAACTTTAGATTTCTTAATTACAAAAAGTTCTTAATTTGTTTTTAATCTGTTTATTTATTTTATTTTAAATTGAACGAGGGAGGCTGTAAATGGCCAGTTTCTGAAGAGGATCAGCCACTGCCGGCTGGAGGATGCCATATTTCGCTCTGTGTAATTTTTCTTCAAGGGTATCGCTGCTTTGCACCTTTACTGGCTGCCTGGCTTGAGGGTTTGTCCACTCCATCTAATATTGGGCCATTCTCCCCGGAGCTCTACTGTGCCCGATATTGTTTCATTGAGCCCCGCCAGCCAGCAATTAAAAATCGCCACAAATTGAGCCTGCAATTATCCGCTGGCTTGGGCAATGCTGCGTATACGCAACGCGAGTGTTTTTCAGAGCTGCCACAGCCACTTATTGTTAAATTTTTGGTGAATATGGCTTTTGGCAAATGCTCTTTTAAAGACTCGAGTTGGGCATATTTTTGTTCTTGCCAAGTTGCAAAAAGAAAAAGGCCAAAAATCAACAAAACTCTTGGCCTGTGTCATGTATGGCTTCAATTTTAGTTGATTAATTTATCGATTATTATAGGGTTTGTGGCCAGTCTCAAAGGGAAGTTACCCTGGGCTAGGGTAGTGGCCACACGAATTAAGCAACAAATCACTCGATGCATAAATAATTCCCCTGCCCGCCCAGCCTCCGCTGCCTGCGCTGCAATTTAGCGACAACTTTCGACGCGGCCAAACTTATTCGCCAGCCACCCGATTTCCCAACCCAAAAAATCCCCGCCCAGCTGCCATCCGCCCTCGGCATTTTAATTAAATTAGTTCATTTTCATTTTATTGATATTCGCGCACACACATTTTTCGGCGACAGCCGCAAGGCAGCCGCAAAAGTGCGAGGGCTAAACCTCACTTATAGGCCCTTATTTGCAGGACATGCCCGGTTAAATACCCTTGAATTATTTCTAAAAAGAGAAAAAAAAAAATATATATATATATTTTATCCAAGGTTAAAGACTTTTAATAAAAGAAATCCCAGGTAATTTGTTGAAAATCACTCACAGGATAGCTTTTCCTCCTGTCTCCTATCTCCAGCCTGGCCTCATCCAGATTGCTGTTATTTTTTGGCCTCAGCAGCCTTCTAATTGAGTTGGTTTATTAGTTGTTTCTCGGACCAGGAAGCCCTTTACATGCAGTTGCCCTTGGCGACCCTTGGGGGGGGGGTGGTAGGCGATGTCCATCTGATAGATCAAGGAACTGGGCAGCTTCTTGGTAGCTGCTGTTCTAGGTTTAGCTCCTGCTGCTGCTCCTGTTCCTGATACTGATACTGCTCCTGTTCCTGTCCCTCTTATTGTTCCAGTTCTAGCTCATGTTCCTGCTCCTGGCCAAATTGTGCTGAGTTATGGCCTTGACTGTAGCAGATGGAACCAAAGAATAAACGCTCCTCCTCCTCCACCAGCTCCGAGCTCCCTAATTCGCATATTTCATGGGTACTTTCTTCGTTTCGGCTTCATGTTGTATAATTTATGAATCCATTTCCATTCCGGCGCTCCAAGGGCTTAAAGTTTACCGGGACGGGCCTCCTTTTCAGTACCTGGAACTCCTTTTAGCCGCCGGAAAGGAGAAGTCAAGAGGTACACGAATAAAAGTGATAAATAAATACACTCAAGTTGAAATGTTGAACTTGAAAACCCCCAAAATATCAATTAATAAGCTACAAAATATCAATAAATATGCAAAGGAATTTATAGTATTTCCCCCGCCAAAAATATGCTCGACAGGCTCCTCCTTTTGTGTCTTTCAATTATCAATTGAATTTTCATATTCCCGGAAAAGCCGCCTTCTTCAGGGGTTGGGCCTGGACTCTTTCGCTTCTCATTGGTATTCGTGGTGCGTGGGTCGAGCCGCTTGTTGCTTTTCCTGCCGGGGCCATGCCCCCGCACATCCTGCCGGGATATATGTATGCTCGCTCGTGTCTATATACGCGCCATGTTCCCCTCGGGGCCATTTTCTGGCCGTGGACCCCGGGGAGAGTATTGTTATTCCGGGGGTTTGTTTTCTGTTTTCCCACCTGCAGTGCGGCGGCCGCGTTTGAGTTTGATTTCTGTGTTAATTACGCATACGCAGTGCGGTCCACAGACCCAAAGGCGGACCAAAGGCGTCGCCTCATTAAAGCCGAGCTAGCTCAGCCCCGAAAGAGGGCCAAAAAGCAATTAAGCTGCAATCGGCGACCGTTGGCAATTTTGACCATATTCGCATTGGCCACAGTCCAATGTCCAGTGTGCAGTCTCCGGTGTCGTCGTCGTCCACAGTGACCACAGCGGCGACAAGAGCCGGGCACATTCGATTGCACACACTCCACATGGGCATGGGCATGGCCAACTGGTTAGGCCGGGCTTGGACTTGGATCGTATCGGATCTGGGCCTTGTTGTTGCTGGCAATTAAGCACTTCTGGCCCACAAATCGGTAAACAGGCCAGGCCAGGACAGGGCAGGGCAGGGTCCCAAGCTGACCTCCCCAAACAACAAGTGAAGCTGGGAAAGGCAATTTAAATTATGGCCAAATATATTGTGTAATTAAATCCCATAGAAATTAGATAAAAATTAAATAGTAACAGTTTGATCTCTGCCTAAAACGTAAACTAATGGCAGTAATAGAATTCACGGTTCGATGGCTTATGAAACATAAATTAAAAGGAATTAAAGTGAATTAAATGTCTCTATTTGTTTTTTTTTTTCGCATATTTTAATCAACTTTTTTTAGAGCCATTATGTGCATAAATTAGATAACATAAAAACATTTAATCCTGATTTATTATTCAACAGTTTAAGGTCTTAAAATGAGTCTTTAATCCTTTGAAATAGTTTCTGGCTTTATAAATTGAATGTTTATTCATTTTAAATTATATTAAAGATTAGGAGAACCTTCATTAAACGTTTACACCCAGAAAAATAGAGAACGATTTTTTCCAAGAACATTACATCTGAACTTATCGCGAAGGAGCATTCTTGGAATCGAAATGAAATTGTGTTCGATTTTGTTTTCTCGAGAAGAAGCCATCCTGAAGTCGAGAAGGAGTTACTCTCAATTTTGAGGGGAAAACGAAAGAGAGATACAAATTGAGCCCTCCGCTCTCTTGGTACTCTGAAAAATTATATTTATATTTGATTTGCCTGAGTGGAGCACTAGGTAAAGTGCTGGACTGGAGTGCTTGTTTTCTGGGGATTGAGTCCGAGTCGAGCTGTAAAAATGGTGTTTTAAAAAAGTTTGAGTGTATCTAATGGAATTTATATAATAATAAACATACAAATTAATTTTAGATGTTAAATTTAACATCTTAAATTACAGAAGAAAAATAAAAGAAAAAATATTCAAGTAAATTTTTTACTTTTATCGAGAAGACTTCTCTTTAAATCAAGAAAAACCGTTCTTAATATGAGAATTCTTCTTCTCGTTTCTGGTATTTTTACTCATGGCCTGCTTTTGAGAAGAAAAATACCAATATCGATAACGTTGAGAACGGTTTTTTTCCTCAGTGCAATGTTAATCTTCTAAAATCTAAAATCTTCTTAAATCAAGAATGCTCATTCTCAGAAAAACCGTTCTCATATGAGAATTCTTCTTCTCGTTTCTGGAATATTTATTCTTGGCCTGCTTTTGTAATAGAAGAAAAATACCAATATCGATAACGATTAGAACGGTTATTTTCCTTAGTGCATTGTTAAATCAAGAATGCTCATTCTCAGAAAAACCGTTCTCAATATGAGAATTCTTCTTCTCGTTTCTGAAATTCTTATTCTTGGCCTGCCTTTGAGAAGAAAAATACCAATATCGATAACATTGAGAACGGTTTTTTTCCTCAGTGCAGTTAATCTTTTAAAATCACTCCCCTGCTTATATTTCCAGCAGTAAGTCGAGTATAAATGCACCAAGATTGGGCATTGCTTTAATTAGTTAGTAAAGTGTTTCTATCACTCCAATGAGGCTCTCCCTCACTATCCACATACTCCATGGCCCAAAGAGTGAAGTTGGCCAGCAAACTTGGCAACTTGGACTTGGCAAGAGGGCCAGGCCAGGCCGGGCCGGGCCAGGCCAGTTTGCAAAGTGGTTGCCAGTGTGTGCGTCGCTTCCAGGCCACTTCACTTTATTTACCGGCGGCATTAAGTGCCGAGCAGAGCGAAAACAAAGCCAAAGGCATCGAGCCCCGCCACCTGCCCCAACTCCTTGTTTTTATGGCAAAACGTTTATTGAAAGGCCGCCAACTAGCAGCGTGCAACCAGCAACCTGCAACCTGCTACTAGCAACCTGCAACCCGCCACAAGCCACTAGCAACTCGCTGATAAAAAGCATTGCGTAAGGCGTCGATGATGGCCACAACGATGGCGATGGCGATGGTCAATGGCCAATGGCCAAGTAGGGAATCCTGCCCGGGGGGATACCACTGCCACCAGCCACTTCCCACTTCCCACTTGACCAACGCGGCATCACAGGAACTGCACGGGCTCAAAAACGCGGAAATGCCCGAGCAAGGAGCCGAAGAGGGGAGTTGGGCGCCGAAGGTGTAGTAATCCGGAGAGCACTAAAAGCATTGAAAGCGCACAAATTTATTGGCGCAACTTGAGCGGAAAGGTGAGAACCCAGACTTCAACGTAAAAGAAAATAGAAAAAACTACATAAAAGTGCAGAAGAACAGCCAAGATTGCTGCAGGAGTCACTTCCAAAAAATAAAAGAGTCTTGGGTCCTAAATCGCCCATTAAAATATAACAATTTATAGCCCCATCTAAGGGTGATTGAATAAATTCACATTAGGTAAGCCATAAACATTTTATGACATTACTAACTAAAAACTTTATTATTAAATATATTATTGTGAAATAACAAAAGTAACAAGAAATCACATTGTCAATTTTATAACAACTTTCATAAGTTTACTCTTAATCAAACCTGCTTGGCTTCATAATTTTTATGTTATAATATTAACAAGGTAATAAAAAGTGTCTCAACAAAAAATTAAAAAGATTTAAAAAACTTATTGATTCTTTTATTTTATTTCCAGTTAGTTATGTTTGTAATTAGTAAATATGATAAAATCTATTTAGCAAAATATTCAGTATTTGCTTTATTAATACTAAAATATGAAAAAATACAAGAAATACTGACTAAAAAATATTTATCTTATGCCTGCTTTTATGCTTTTCGAACCTTTGATTAATATTTTATTTGTTGTAACAGGAGCAAAATATTCAATATTTACCATTTTTATAGTAATTATCCTATGCAAAAAAAAATAAAACAAATTAAACTAATCAAAAGATTATTTATTTTATGCCTCCTTTCATGCTCTCCAATTATTTGATTAATATTCTATTTATTGTTTCCTTTTAGCAAAAATTCTTTTGATGTTTCGCTAATAAAAGCCCAACCCCGCCCACGGGCGTTCTTTTGAATTCCCCGCATTTCGCGCCAAATTATGCGGCACAGCACTGCCAGCTGTGTGGAAAATGCCCCGTTGTTTACAAACAAAGGCGAGCTTTTACCGGCAACTGCACACCATTCTCTCGCTAGCTCTTTCTCTGCTCCCCACCAACGGCCGTCCTGTAGTTGTTGTCATTATCCACACCGTTTTTATCGGAGAGAGCGGGCGAGAGAGAGTTTTAAAGAGAGAGCAGGGCGCAGGCGCTCGAACTGTCAGAATTGCAGGCCAAAATGTAAACGAAAATCGGAGTGAAGGCAAATTGACGAAATACTAAACATCGAATCATCCGGCAAGAGGCAAAAGGCAAAAGCATAGTGAGGAAATCCAGCGGAAAATACAAAACAGAAAGCAGTGAACGGAAAAAGGGGCCGCGGCGCCACAGAAATAGGCAAACAACGAGTTCGAGCGCAGGGAAGCCAAGAAAGCTTGGCACACATTCTGCCCACGACGCGAAAGGCAACGTTCTCTTCGCTCTTTGTTTGATGGAAATTTTGGAAAAGTTTTGAAAACGTCGAAAATATCGGGCCGACAGTGTGTTATGAAACCGTTGCCGCGTGCGTGAGTGCGAGTGTGCGTTAGTTGCTGGAATTTTGAAAGCCAAAAGCAAAAAGCCAAACCAGAGCCAAGACCAAACCCCCGGAAGCCCACCCAGATAGTCGTGCATCGAGAAAACTCCACTGCAGGTAACATTTCATAGTTGTGAAGTTCCGTTCGCAGGCACCCTGGAATTTAGCCTTAATTCCTCTTGGCCCGCAGATGACTCATGCAGCTTTGGACAGTGTTGCCAAATCTCGCTTTAAATAAGATTAATTAATTTATTTTTTTTTTCTTCAAATAAAGCTGATATAACAAGTATCCCTTTTAAAATCATGTAAATGTGGCTTTTTTACTTGTATATATGTATTCATGTGACTTTCCATTCATTTAGTTATTTAAAAAAAAAATCCCGAAAAGTCTATATCTGAAAAAAACATATGTACATAAGTTACATTTAAATTTGAATTTAAAACATTAATATTTAACTTCAGCTATAAAAACTTTCAGCAAGCTGTGTGCTTACTACCTCTGTCGGCTTTTAAAAATTTTAAAAATCGTACCACTAAAACTTAATACATAATTCAAATCCATCCAAAATTTATTTTCTTGGCTGCAAAAGCAAAGAAATAAATAAAATATATAAAAGCGCCTCCGGTAGCTTTCCTACTTTTCTTAGGCTGCAAATTCGCCGAGTTGGCAGCACTGGCCTGTTGCAATTGTTGTTTCTGCTGTCGCCCGCAATGCTGCTGCTCACTGACACGGGCATATTTTTAGGGCCACCTTCCCACGGCCGCCGCAGTAATACTCGTGCCTACGCCCCAAGTTGGCCCTTGATAGATCGATATGTGTGTTGTTTAGACACACGGACCAACGGCTGCGGGCGTCATGTGATTTTGTTTGCCGGCAATGGCACCTCAACACACAAAAACAACAGCACCCACTGGCGCATAAACTTATTTTCTGCAATTACGCAGCAAAAAACAAACCTGAGCAACGGCCGGGCAGCAGCAAAGACAACAACAGCAACGGCCGAGGCAAAAACACGATAAATTAGCTTAATCAGCAGTTCGGAACCTCTGCTGGCGTCGCTGTTCAGCCGCTGCCGGAATAATAAAAAAAAGCAATGCCTACTTTTGGGCAGTGCTAGTTATTCGGATTTATGCATCCTCTTTCAAGCCCCCGATATCTGTGTTGTTATACCCGGTACTCAATATGTTTTTATAAGTTTGGGAAAGCGGAAAAAGTATATAAACCTCTTGGGTGCTGTTTTCTAACCTATTTCTATTTCTTTTGAAATTTGAGGCGCAGTTTAGTTTAATTTCCAATTGTTATTAACTTCCTTTTAAATCTGTATATTTATTGGACAAAAAAATATAATATTTGTATAGGTTTTAGTAGAAAAGTAACAGAGAAATGGCTAAAAAATTTAATATCAGTTGAAAAAGTGGCTTAGAGTATCCCAAATTCATTGTAAATTGAATATTTTGAGAGGTGTAACTTGTTATAGCCATTATTTCAATTTATTTTGAGGCCACATTTCTGTAATACCGCTTATTAATGATTTTATGATTATTAAAGATCTAAATACCATTATAAACATCGGGAAAAATGCATAATTAAGAGAATAGTTATGAAAAAGAGATAATTTAAATATATAGCTAGCTTGAAAATAAATATTAATGTTCAATTTGAAGTCTTACCCCTTTGTTTGAAATTTAACTTTTAATCAGACAGCTTTTCAGCTGTTTTCTGGTATTTTATATATCTAAATATAATTATTTGAGTATCTGGTATGTAAATATATATTTTGGAGTCGGTTGGCTGGACTTTATTTGATAATCATCGCTGTCGTTCATCCCTTATGCACAAACTGCTTACCTCTGCTTGCGCTCACACACACAAAATCCCTACACACAGGCATTTTGAGTTCGCACACCCACCCGCACACACACACACACACACACACACATCCCCTGCTAAGTTGGCAATGAGAAACTTACGTCGTTTAACAAACACTTTGCAGTACCGGCAATTAACAAGCAGTAACCAAACAGCAGGCACCGTAAGATATCCAACTAACACTGCTCCAGTTGCTCATTTGCGGCGATTGTCAAGGAGCCAGGACCCAGCCTCCTTTGGGCCCCGGATCCGCCCCATCCACATTCGTGGCCCAAATTGCCAGCGGATCTGCTGCGGCTCCTATGCCAGTTTAGGCAAAATGCAGGACACGCCCAGCCAAGCTGCTCGGTCCCCGGATCCGCTCACGTCCTTCGAGAGGGACTTTAGCGACCTGCCGCCCTTTCAAGTAAGTACACTGAGCAAAAGCTCCTTGGCCCCCACCCGAACTGCATTTGAATTTATCCCAGAAATAATTATGAAACAACAAAAATAAATCTTATTAAACTTAAATGTAAATTAATTGGAAAACGAATCAGTACTTGTACCCCTAAATTGGCAATATACTAAGCTTTTCTCAAAACTGTTATACTGTTATACTGCATACTTTAAGAATCAATTTTAAAGTGGTTTAAACTCACAAAAGATACGAATTTGTCTTATTTTTAAATTGAACCAACTTTTCAAATTCATTACCGATTCTCCGAATAAATATTGCAATTTATACAAAACTTGTAGCACTGTATAAAAAGTGTGTAGGGGGGCTTTGGGATCTGAGACAGCAGCATATCAATCAGTTGCAGCAAAACTCATTAAACTTGTGCCAATTGTGTCAGTCAAAAGAGGTTGGCCAGAGTTGCCACCCCAACCACCCCATCCCCTCTTCTTTGTTTCTATTATATTGTTTTTGGTTCCAAGGCACTTTGATTGCTTTGCCTGCACTGCACTGCCTGCGTTCTCAATTTATTCTCATCCACATCCCAATTTTCATTTTCAATCTTCCCAGTTTTTAATCCCAGTGTGTGCGTGCTTGTGTGGGGGAACTAGATAAGGCCGCTCATTAACTTGCCGATTTTCGACTCTTTTTTTCAGTGCGACATGAGTGACTCTGCACCCAATACCCCGGGGCCCTGCTCGGCATCGGCCCTGCCCAAGAAGTATTACCGCCACGCGGCCCACAGGTGAGTTCGGCGAAGCAATTGCCAATTTTTGGAATAGGTCAGTTTGAAGGGGGTGATTTATGGCTTTTTAAACGATATAAAACGATAGCCAAGCAAGAGCTCAATTAAAAGCCAATCGGATGGCAGTAATTACGCTGCAGTGAGATAGTAATTATTTATTTAACGAAGTATACTAAAAATCTTTGTTTTTAATGTTTTTAAGGGAAGTATCCATAAGCAGAAATTTATAGAAAACTCAAATAAGAAAGCTACCTGCATCATCATAAAGTTATTATTTATTTATTATTATCTCTCAAAGCCTCACTCTTTTGCTCAGTGTAAGCGTAAGAAAGTGTAAAATAGTGAAGAACAGAGAAACGGCTGAAAAAAGAGAGTCCATGCCACGGTCAATGCCAAGTGCAAGCGCTTTTCCACCGTCTTATCTCGCAGCGAAAACAGCAACAACGACCGTAAAAACAGCGACTAGCAAGTTAATCCACACGAAGCAGCGACTGCCATACCGACATGACAACCTGATGTCGGTAAAGCCGCCTCAAGTGATGGGTATATGGGTTTTTTTTTGGGATTTCTAGTAAACATATTGACAAAGAAAACCAAAGCCAAAGCCAACATGGCGTATGAGTGATGATGCTTTGAATTTAAATGAACACAAATTTAAGAAATTCTTGAAATATTTTTAAAATGGCATCTAAAAGTATATGTTTTAATTGGAAAAGCTCCAGAAATCTCTAGGGTCTTAATATGTGTCTAAAAGTATGCAATAAAATTGGGTGACTAACTGACTGAATTTATCGAACGAAAAAATCGGGTGGAAGACAGCTGCCCCATAGAAATTCAAATTTTCGATATTTTCAGTGAGTTAGCAACCCGGAGGCAGCTGAAAATATCATCTCACTGACTGAAAAGCCAGTGTAGCGACAGAATTCGTATATAGTTATGCTTTGGGTTGCCAAATTGTAGATTTAACAGTTTAAAGTCATTAAAGATAAATAAGAAGAATGCAAAAGGTATATACGAGACAAAAACCCGTTTAAACATATAGCAGTTGACTATTTTGAGTAGTTCCCTATCCCATTCCCTAAATATATTGGCGATAGTTAGTCAGTTAGACGTATAGGGAACACCCAGATTGTTAACGGCCCCGTATACTGTGAAACTTTATATATTTCTTATTATAATACATTTTGTAGCATAGTTTTAGGTGATTTTACAACCCTAGTGATTTCTGTAGCTTTCCCAAGTCTCATCTTATGGCAAAGTGTGAACAATAGCGAATATTCGGGGAATGGGAAACTTATTCCAAAGGCCAAAAGCTAATAATGTATTACAAGTATTAAAATAATTATTTAAATATGATAAAGAGATCAATGAGCTCGTTTACCTCTAGTTTGAAAACATTTTGATGCAACACAAATTATTATAGGGTATACGGCTCTTCCATTCATCATTTGCCATCATCTTTTGCCATTTTTGTTTCTGTTGATTACAATATTCTGTGACGCTGCCCATTATCACCCGGTTTTTAGTGGCCTCAAGCCTTGAGGAGGCGGAGGAGGGGCGGCCTGAGTTGCTTGTTAGGCGTAGATGCAAGTGAGTGGGCACTTTGAGGCACTCGAGTGTCAACTGCAACTGCAGACACGTACTGGCGAGTGTGTGCGTTTATCTGTTGTTTTTTTGTTTCTTTTTGTATTTAATTTTATTTTTCGTTGACATTGACACGATGCAAAGTGCAAAAGAGAGAGGCGATCGAGCCATAGTTCCCGATAATATTCAACTCTGGCTCTGGCCGCGACTCGGAAAGGTGTCAAGTGAGTGGGCAGAGAAAAGGTCGGTCCTCTGTTTGCTTATACAATAACCCGGCCGGGGTGATCGATAACGATCCCCAATCTCTCGTTGAGAGATGAAATATGGAATGTGCGACGCGCCGGCAAATAAATATGCAAATGGCTGATGAAATATTTATGAACTCGCCGCCGCGCCCATCGCCCAATTATAATGGGGTCCCATAATTAATGCATGGCCAAAGACCATATCACTCTGCGTCCATGTTTATGTTGCTCTGCCTCCGAAGGTGTCGCCGGGATTGGAGATTTGCATATCAAACACAATAAACACACAACCCAGATGAGGTCCGAATTTATGGCCTGTCAATGGGAGGTGGCAAATAGAGAGCGTTCGATCCGTAATCTCTGCGGTATCGGCGCGTTTAATCTCTTGGCAAGCGAAAACTCACGAAAAATTCCATTTAGCCATGTCGCGAACCCCCACGCACTGAAGAGTACACTGGAAAAAATAGAATAATATACAGCTTTAAAGAGCTTGAATTTAACAAATTAAATCTTAAACAAAGAAGGACAAAGATCTTGTAAGTCTTTAGTTAAGACCTCTTCTCAAAGTTTGCGAGAGATATAGGGTTTCAGCTCGAATTGTAACGATTTTAGGCCAGGCGCACACTAGCGGCTGAAAGCGGAACTTATTGCTGAGATTATAAGCGAGCTGATAACTTCAAAGCTCCTCAGCGAGCTGAGATTTTTTAACCGCGCACACCGACAGCTTCAACTGAAGCTGACGCTGATTACAAATAAAATTAAATTAACTTCGAAAATCGACTAATTTGGCCCGATCATTCCAATGGCAGCTATGTGTATGTTATAGTGGTTAGATTTGGATAAAATTTTAGGTGTATGTCTATATTTGAACTAAAAGATCATTTACTATTTTTTAATCTGATATTTTAAAAAACAACGAAAATCTGACCATTTGGCCCGATAATTCCTATGGCAGCTATATGATATAGTGGACAGATCTGGCCCGTTCCGACTTATATACTTTCTGCGACAGAAATAAGACTATCTGCCAAGTTTCATTCGGACAGCTTTAAAAGTGAG
>VNJW01011448.1:0-17834 GCA_008042615.1 Drosophila auraria
GGCGTCGGTCACGCCACCCGGTCCAAAGTCCGGTGCACATCGCGTGACCGGGTCCAAAGTTCTCTCGAGTCCCGCTATTCTAGCGGCGTCTCCTCTTTGCCGGCCAAAGTCCACGGCCGGCGATCACGATACTGAGTCCAAGGAACGCCAGAGTCCCGCTATACTAGCAGCGTCTCTTTTTGGCGGCCTAGCAACTCCCTGCCCCTCTCTTCTGCTGCTGCTGCCGCTGTTATTAACAGCGCTGCTGCCCTTAGCAGTGCGCATCTCCTGCACACTGCTTTGTGGGGAGTTTCAAACACAACTCCTCACAGTATTATATCGTTTATTTTGCCTGGCGTTTTTGTAATAATCAAATTAGATTTTATAGTTTGGGATCATATTTGGCTGAGTTACATACTTGACAATTATTAATATAATTTTGAATAACTATTTGCAGTTTCGGGTAGTAGTATTTTTCTTTTATAGATTTAAAAATTTTATTAATTCCTTTGTGACTATTTTTTGTGTGTTCGTTTTCGATTCTTTTCAAGAGTTTGTCTTTGTCATTTAAATCTTCTTATCATATACCTGTCTTAAGAATTCTTAAATTTCTATTATTTGAATTAAACTATCTATAAATTTCTTGAAATTTTACATAAAAACTTACATTTTTGCAAAATGTTACAACTATACCCTTTTCTGGTAATTTCTCTTGCGTGAACTTTAGCATATTTTCCTCATTGCCGCTTGCCTTAAAAATATGTCTTATTTTTTTTTTATGTAAAATTTTAAAGGTACTTGAATCGCTTTCCGCCTCTATAATATGTATTTGTATTTTAAAGACGTTTAGACAATTTGTTGTAATACTTATAAAATTAAGATCGTCTGAATCCGCACTGTGAATTGTGCTTCGACAATTCTACTAAGTCCATCTGCCAAAGCATTCTCCTTGCCTTTTATAAATGTTATGTCAAAATCAAACTCGTTTAATTGGACTTTCCAACGTTTAAAGTATTTTGTTGACCAATAAATGGCAAGAAGCTCTTTTTCTATTGTACTGTAATTAAGCTCATGATTTTTAAGCGAACGGCTAGCATAAGAAATTACTTTATTGCCTTGCATGAGCACGGCGCCTAATGCATAGTTACTTGCGTCTGTAACTATCGTAAATTGTTTATTGAAATCTGGGTATACGACTATTGGATCGCTTGTTATTAGGATTTTAAGTTTTTGAAAAGCTTCTATGTAGTTTTGATCGTGTATGTTTATTTTAGCATTCTTCTTTAAGTATTTGATTAAGGGCTGCGCAATTTTGGAATAGTCTTTTATGTAGCGCCTCAGATACCCTGTGATTCCTAGAAAACTTTTAATTTGTTTCTGGTTTGTTGGAATTTTTATCTTGCAAATTGCGTCTACTTTCTTCTGGCTTGGCTTAAGACCTTGTGAATTAATAGTGTGGCCGAGAAATTCTATCTCCTCTCTGGCAAACTCGCATTTGTCTGATTGGAGTTTTAAATTTGCCTTAGATAGGCAGCTGAATATACAGCTTAAATGGTTGACGTGTTCCTCTATATTCTTCGAAAATATAAGGATGCCATCCATGTAAACAATGCAAAATTGTCCGGCATAGGGGCTAAGAATATTATTCATTAGTTTTTGAAACGTTGAGGGTGCGTTCCGCAGTCCGAACGGCATTCGAAGGAATTCATAATGGAAATTGGTTGTTGAAAAGGCTGTTTTGTGAACATCTTTATTGTCCATCTCTATCTGGTAGAAGCCTTTTGCAAGGTCTAAAGTTGAGAAAATTTTACAGTCGCCTAACTTGTCGAAAATCTCATCTATATTTGGGATCGGGAATCGGTCTTCGATGGTTTCCTTATTTAGTTTACGGTAGTCCACAACAAGCCTCCATTTTTGCTTATTCGACTGGTCCATTTTCTTCTGAACAACCCACAAAGGACTATTGTATGGGCTTTTACAGTGTCTTATAATACCTTGATGTAACATTGAAATCTGGGTATACGACTATCGGGTCGCTTGTTATTAGGATTTTAAGTTTTTGAAAAGCTTCTATGTAGTCTTGATCGTGTATATTTATTATTGGTCGCAATTGTCTGATTTAAGTTTTAAATTTGCCTTAGATAGCCAGCATAATATACAGCTAACAAGATTGACGTGTTCCTCTATATTCATAGAAACTATAAGGATGTCATCCATGCAAACAGAGCAAAATGGTCCGGCAAAGGCGTAGTGCTTCAAGTCATCTTGTCTAATGCCAACCAACGGCTATGCTTAAGCTTGGAGTTAATAGCTACAAGTGAAAGCTTAGCGCCATGCACATACTTAACAACATATTGATCTTATTTTAATATGTGAGGGTGACTATATAAATGTTTCTGAGTATCGTAGCAGATTTTTAATTTTTCGGTTCTATATAGTAGCCTCGGGGCTTATCGGTGATTCATGAGGCTTTCATCTACCGGTCAGTTCTCGGGTCCTTCAATATGTCCAAGTCCATCATTACCAAAGAGTTTTTTGACTTGGCCCACACGAGAAAATTACCCCAGTATGTACAGTGTTGTGCAGAAGTAAATAAAAGTTTGGAACAACTGTACGATGACCAGCCTAGAAAACTTGTTATTGAAGCTACAGATATCTCTAAAAACAACGGAAATCGAGTAACTTGGACCGATTGTTCCTATGAAAAAATTTACGTGCATAAATACATTTCAATTAGAACGCAAAAATTCTTTAACAAAAATTTAAACTACTTTGGATACCCGGCCACGTAGGAATACCAGGAAATGAACTGGCGGATACCCTAGCAAAAGACGCAATTAAACAACCACTTATAACTATTGAAAATCTTAACACAAAAGACATACTAAAATATCTAAAAAACACACACCAAGCAAAAACACTATCATACATAACGAAGACATCAGCATAGTACCAGTCAATTAACCAACTCCAATTCAACAGCTACAACATCACAAAAAACAACCACTTATCCATCTCACGTTTAGACCAGATAAAAATAACAAGACTCAGACTTGGACACACCAAAATAACTCACACACACTACATCGATCGAACCCATACCAATACCTGCCCATTCTGCAACGACATTGTATCATATTTAATAACACTAGCCCACTAGACCACACCACCAAACATATCAAAAATTATACAATTTCTAAAAAACACAAATTTATACCACCGCAAATAAGATGATTCTACCTGAGCTAAACAATATAAATAAATACCTATAAGAAACCCAAACAATAATATCATGTACAATTCGAGCTGAAGGCCCACGTAGCCATTGCTCAACATCATTGCTAGCTCTTAATTTTAATTATTTGTTAGCTCTTTATAAATAAATAAATAAATAAATTAGAACGAAAATTAAAAACAACGAAAATTGGCTAACCCGTTCGTTCCTATGTCAGCTATAAGATAAAGTGGTCCAATTTGAAAGAAATTTTAAATGTATGGCTATCATTAAATTAAATTACCATTAATTTAATTTAAATCCGGTATCTTTAAAAACAACAAAAATCGGCCCATTTAGGCCAATGGAAGCTATAAGATGCAGTGGTGCGATTTCGCCCGTTCCGACGTATGTACTAGCTGCAAAAGAAAGAAAACTATCTGCAAAGTTTCATTCAGATAGCTCAAAAACTGAGAGAGTAGTTTGCGTAGCAACGGACAGACGGACATGGCAAGATTGACACGGCTGGTTATTCTGATCAAGAATATATAATCTTTATAGCGTCGGAGATGCTTCCTTCTCTGCGTTGCAAGCTTCTGATCTGTAATACCCTCTGCAAGGGTAAAAAAATCTGTATTAGGTAAGAATATTTCTAATAGTGGAGGTTTAGGTTTGCACTTAAATTTATATATATACTAGCAATCCCATAGCATCTCCGCCCGCTGTAAAGGTAATATACCCTGAGGAACGTATTATAACTTTGGTCAGATGTTTATATCCCATATGATTGCCTTAAATCAAATAATCATATTCTCTAGCTTGAAAAATGTATTAAAACATCAAAATAAAAAAAAACAAGTGAGAAAGCTACAGTCGAGTGACCGACTGTGAGATACCCGGTACCCAAAGTATTTTGCGTGAAATTAAATAGCACACGGACATGAAAAAACAAAAAGTTGACAAATAAAGTCAAATGTTACTAAAAACATGTTGAGCAACATTCAAAAAAGACTAATTCTGCAACTGTACGCNATTTAAATCCGGTATCTTTAAAAACAACTAAAATCGGCCCAGTTAGGCCAATGGAAGCTATAAGATGCAGTGGTGCGATTTCGCCCGTTCCGACGTATGTACTAGCTGCAAAAGAAAGAAAACTATCTGCAAAGTTTCATTCAGATAGCTCAAAAACTGAGAGAGTAGTTTGCGTAGCAACGGACAGACGGACATGGCAAGATTGACACGGCTGGTTATTCTGATCAAGAATATATAATCTTTATAGCGTCGGAGATGCTTCCTTCTCTGCGTTGCAAGCTTCTGATCTGTAATACCCTCTGCAAGGGTAAAAAAATCTGTATTAGGTAAGAATATTTCTAATAGTGGAGGTTTAGGTTTGCACTTAAATTTATATATATACTAGCAATCCCATAGCATCTCCGCCCGCTGTAAAGGTAATATACCCTGAGGAACGTATTATAACTTTGGTCAGATGTTTATATCCCATATGATTGCCTTAAATCAAATAATCATATTCTCTAGCTTGAAAAATGTATTAAAACATCAAAATAAAAAAAAACAAGTGAGAAAGCTACAGTCGAGTGACCGACTGTGAGATACCCGGTACCCAAAGTATTTTGCGTGAAATTAAATAGCACACGGACATGAAAAAACAAAAAGTTGACAAATAAAGTCAAATGTTACTAAAAACATGTTGAGCAACATTCAAAAAAGACTAATTCTGCAACTGTACGCAGCTGCATTACGAATTAATACTCCGCTCGAAAGCACGCAACACTTTTGCCACCCGAAAGCTAAGTGCTCAGAAACGCGAAATTATTCCTAAGCAGTGCGCTCTCTCCCTCTCTTTCTCAGAAACTTTATTGTTTAATAACTTCTATGTTTATCATCCGATTTTACTCAAATTTTCAGAACACGTCCCCGATTGCCTACTTATTAAGTCCATCTATTTACTTTAAGTCGAAAATCACGCCTATAGCTAATAGACCGTTTTTTATTATTTACGGGGGCGGAAGTGGGCGTGGCAAAATTTGAAAACAAACTTGATCTGCGTGCAATAGATTCCAATGTTGTCACCAAATTTGGTAACTCTAGCTCTTATAGTCTCTGAGATCTGTTGTTTCACACGGACGGACAGACGGACGGACGGACGGACGGACAGACGGACAGACGGACAGACGGACATGGCTAAATCGACTCGGCTGGTGATGCTGATCAAGAATAAATATACTTTATGGGGTCGGAGATGCCTCCTTCTGCCTGTTACATACATTCTCGATTGGCACTAACTTATAATACCCTTGTACCCAATGGGTACCGGGTATAAGAAAAATGTATTTTTCTGTATAATTCTGTCGATTAAATTCATTCTTTTGATTGTAGAAAATCTATTGTTATTTGTTTGACCCGTTCCCCAAAACTTTATCTAACTGATTAATTATACTAATTCCGTGAGGATCTTAACTGCTTTCTCTATTTACAATGGCTAGTAAAAGATAATTTTAAAAATAATTTGTTCTATTAAAACAAAGTGTAGTAGAAAAAGAAAGGAATTGTCCCGGGATTAAACCCAGATTTTTCACGATCCACCGACCGAGAGTCACACCCCAACCATCTACGCCAAGGCCCCGTATAGTTACATTGTGCCTAATGAGGCTTTGCGCAGTGGGAAAGTATAACATAAGTTGGGATATTATTGTAATGCTTTGCCACTGCTTGCTTGCGACTGCAAACTTCTTTTGGCCGCCGCCATTGTAAGAACTATAACTGAAACTTGAACCAACCTTCCGAGCTCTGAAAAAGCTAAGGCAAAAATAGCACAAAACAAACAGTCCAGTCACTCAAAATAACCCAGATACATCCGGATCCCCCAGTTGAGAGTCACACTTAAACCATCTGCGCCAGGGCCGCGCGGGAGTCGAACCATCGTTCTCCTGGTCCAGCGCTGAGCCTCTAACCGCCAGGCCATACGTTTGGTTGACAACGGCTGGTCAAAGCTGCATTTTTTCTTGGACGTTGATAATGCACTTCGGTCAGTACACTCAAGTGGCCCTTTAAAACCAAGCCCGTGCTTGTTAGGATTAGGTGTTAATAGGCGCGAAAGAAAAGTATAGGTAAAAGAATGCGAGGAAATATAAACTACTATCAGGCAGCTCGATTGCTATCTTGCATGTGTACTAAGTGGTTTAAGAATAATGTTTTAAGTTTAGGAAGGCTATCTACAGATGAGGTAATTTTGTACAAATCATTTTAATTTGCAAATAATACTCTAAAGGGTTCATGCATTTCATACGATGTTCTGCAGTGGTGCAAAACCAAAGGCAGGTAGGATCTTGTGGTTCTACATGGTACGTACGGTTTGCTAAGGAAGGTTAATTAGCAGAAGTCTACTAGAATAAGAGGGCAACCTAAGGTTTGCATCCCAGTTTTAGCCACGAAGAGCGAAAAGTAAAAAGTTCTTTTGAACAGACTCAATGCGTTTACTGTGAACGTCCCACTGGGGACTCCAAACGCAAGATCCATATTCTAAAATAGGACTAACTAACGAAGTGTATAAATTCTTCGTGACGTAGGGGTCATCGAATTCCTTCGACCACCGTTTAATAAATCCAAGCACACCCCTGGCTTTATTCACAATGCACGAAATATGATCAATAAACTCCAGTTTAGGATCTGACGGATACCCAAATCGTCAACTAGAGTGATCCTTTTCAAAGAGCAGCAGTTCAGCGTATAAGTCGCAAGCATGGGAGAGACACATGAGAATGTCATCAGCTTGCATTTGGAGCCATTTAGGTTTAATAAGTTTGCATTGCACCATGTTTGAAAGTTATTAAGATCTGTTTGTAAATCCGACTGGCAAGCGCTGTCCTTGTATTGCACACAAAGTTTAACGTCGTCGGCGTACATGAGTACTCTGGAGTTAGTCAAGACTTTGGGCAGGTCGTTAATAAATAATGTAAAAAGTAAGGGACCCAGGTGGCTCCCTTGCGGGACACCAGAGGTCACCCGGAGAACATTTGACAAGGGGTTTTAAAGAGGACCTTTTGCGTCCTGCCATTCAGATAACTTGAGATCCACCTAAGAAGATCGACAGGAAAACCCAATAAGTCGAGTTTCCTGACAATTAAGAGAACTTTGAAATGCAAATTTTGGGAAATTGCGAATTTTTCAGACTTTCTAGTAGGTCGATTAAAAAACCCTTTCTTAGCGTGCATCTCTAACCACGAACGAAGGACTAAAAAAAAAAAACATGTCGATAGGTCCAACCGTATGAGCTAGGCGAGCTATACTTAAAAGCGGGAGTGGGGTTGCAACGATATCCGTTATGGTTATATGCTCCGCATTACCAGTCGCTTCCAAACTATCTATCCTCGTTGCGAAGGACTGAATATCCAGGCGCTGAGTGTTGCGTATGAACAGCATCCAGTGTGATGAAAATCGCTGCGTGGTCGCTGGCTGTGTATACGTCGCTCAGCGTTCACGTGCGATGTCCTGCCCTGGAGCAACTGGCGAAGGTGAAATCAACGACTTATCCAGCTCCCGCTCGTCTAAAAGTGTGCTGTACTGTGCCCTTTGTTTAGGAGAGCAACCTCCAGTGTGAAGAGCGATTCCAGAAGGGCTCTGCCTCTGACGTTTGTAAGGGCACTACCCCAGTCTACCGCCTATGCATTGAAGTCGCTCGCTATCAGCGATGGGGAGCGACCTTTCGCATCCGAAACAAGTCGGTCGAAAATAATGTCTCCGAACTCTGTGAACGGTAGGCTTGGGTGAGGTATACGCTGTAAACCCACCAGCCTCCTACCTTGGCGCGTACGAAGCCTCTATCCGTGCAAATATTCGTAAACCGGGTCGTTGCGTTGCCACATAACCACAAGGCGATCTTTCCATGTCCATGTGAGTCTACCAGGATGAGTTTCTCTTGTGTGGGATACCGAACAAATTGATTGTGGTACAGGCAAACACAAAACGAACAAACAAATGGATTATAGTACAGGTATACAGCTATTTACATGCAAACACCGACACCCCAATCCTCTCTCGCCTTCACCCAATTTCCCGCAAAGACAGCCTCAAAATTTTAAAATTTCAGACGATTTAGATTTATTTTAATTTTAATTTTTCATTTTTTATTACTATTTTTATAATTATTGATTTATTTAAAGGAAATACGACGCTTCATGCGGGGTGGCTCATCCGCATCGTCGTCCGGCTCCTCGTGCTCCAGGTATCTCACTCCTTTCCAATAGAAACCCTCGCTGCGGATTCGGTTGTTGGGGGAAGTGCTGCGACGTCTTGCTGGCCGCTTGTTTTTAAAGTTTGCGCAATTTTTAGCTACGCGTTTTAAGTTTTTTTTAGTATCCTTGAAAACCTTGCAAGCCTTAAAACTCAGCTTGAATAGGCTGTCAACTTGAAAAACCCCCTAAGGCCTCGGGGTTTTTTTCACTCAGTTACAGGCTTCAATAAGCGTTCTGCTTTATCGAACAAGGCGCGCAGCTCCTAAAATACTCCTTAATTTCGTTGGCCTTCTTGTTGGACGTGGATAACATGCTAGATCGAGTTATATAGAGGTTCTAAATGCTGACTGGGGTGCGTTCGTTCCCGGGGCCCCGATGTGGTGGATTTTCACGCCACAAACTGGATTTTGTGAACAATTCGGTAAAGTGTGTGTGTTTTTGTGTATGTTAAAAATAAATACGGTGTGTACACAAACACAACAGACCTTTTTCACAGCGTAAACTGGATTTGGTAAGGACACGAATCCGATTCTCACTTGAGGGTGGGTTTTCTCCTTTTCACGCCGCAAACTGTATGTGGTGAAAACACAAAACAAAATAATAGAGACCTTAGGTTGAGGGAGTTTATTTCTGAGACAAACAAAACGGGATAATCTAAGCGGGTTTCACTTTTCATATTTGTACATTGCTTTCTGCGATCGCAGGTGCCTAATTGCCCAGGTAAAAATTAGGGTTCAGTAAATGTGAGCGTGCGTTTTCCCAGTTTTCTAAATGTGAGACTTTGGGTTTACAGTTGCCACACGCCAAGTCGAGTAAAGAAGGATTCTGCGTGGGATATCTGAGTTCCTCTTCATCGTTCTGTTTCGGTCCTTGATCACGCCAATATCATCCCTGCGATCCACTCAACCAAACTAACAAACACCCGCCTTTCAACCTTCGGCACGGGTTAACCCTCACATTTCCCACAGTTTTCTTATTTTCTTTCTTACCCCCTTTGCGTTTCTAGTCCAAATTTACATAATCCCGCGATCACCTTTACATAATTAATTACCCCTTTTAATTGCCTCCCAACCTCCTCCCCCACCCTAAGTGGGCCACAACTCTCCTTTTATACCTACTTGCATTCGCGTTCGTTCGTTTGTTCGTTCGTTCCCATAAGTGGGAATGGAAAATGAGAGCTATACGTACTGTGTAAATTGTTTTTATTTCAATTGTAGTTAGTTTCTCAAGTGGGACTTTTAAAAGATTTTTCCCGACCTTATTTTGACAGTAACCACTTTGTCCTCCTTAACCTCTTCTGCCTTGAACCGTTGTTTTTTCTTGGATTCTATTTGTTTATTGGCGACGTACACTGTGCCACCCTGTTCGTAGGAAATTGGGTCGCTCTTATTTTTATTACGCCCGCTGTTGGTCAAAATTCGTTTATGTTCGATGACGCCTCGAATGTCCTCAAGGGTCTGCTGTTTAAAATCGGATAATCCCTGGTAATTTATTCTCGAAGCTTGATTGAAAAAAATATCTACGGGTTTTTTATTTGTCACCGAGTGAACAGAGTTATTGTACCTGTCTACGACAATTGTGATAAGTTCGGTGTTCTAAAGGTGGGGTATTCGCTTTTCAAGCAACGATATATTTCCATGAAGGTAGAATGAAATCGTTCTACCTAACCGTTAACATCACTTTTCTGATTTTGGGCATGGTAAAGTTCAATTCCTTACGTTCGCAGCTAGTTTAAAACAGTTGGGCATAGAAATCATCTTTCGTTATCAGGCACTATCATTCTAGTGGCTGTGAAATAGTGAAGTGTGTCTAGCATCGTCTTGCGAAGATGGACTGCTGATTTAAATTGTAAGGGGAATAGTTTAGCGAATTAAGAGAATTTGCCAATATATATATATTTTTTTCTCTAATGTGAAAACATCGATATGTAGTATCTCACACGGGTAGTTGGGAATAGGGGTTGGTTGAAGTAGTGGTTTATTTGGGTGCCTTTCGTATTTATGCAATTTGCTATTAATACTGGCAATCCTGGGGAAATAATATTTTTCCAGGATTTTAATGCGGACTTCTTTTTAACTCCTATGAGCTCTGCGGTGTTCTTTTCGAAAATAGATCTTCGTCCGTAATATCCTCTACTAGGCTTTGTGTTATACGGATTTTGTACAACTTAAAATTTTGAAAGCAACAGGTTTAAAGGAGTTGTAAGTAGTCTGGAATTTTAATTCCGTTGATTATCGATGGTTTTAAGTATTTCTTGAGGCAATCTACAAGGGTTGAAAGGGTGTGATCGTTAATTGGAATTGTGTGGCGCACGTATCCGGAATCTAGGCGCTCGCACGAATAATAAGACAAATCGTGACAAAAAATAAATTGGTTCCGGTGGGAAATTAAACGAGATGCGTCTTGCAGTGCGCTATGAATTGTATATATGGAATCTGTTTCATTGGCGGTATCGGTGTCAGAGCCCAGGTGATTGACATACGTAGTGAAACGTGAAAGAGCATCGGCCACTATATTGGACTTTCCAGGTTTGTAAATCAATTCGCAATAGTATTCCTCAATGCGGAACTTCCAGCATTTTAACTTGGCGTTAATTGCCTAGTGCAAATGTTAAAGGCTGGTGATCGGAGTAAACCTTAATAGATCCAGCACCACACAAATATGACAGAAGATTATCTAAGGCCCACACAATCGCGAGCATTTCTTTCGTTAAGGGCTTTTATTGCGGGCTCATCGAGTTCAATGGGAACCTTTTTCCTCAAGTTAGATTGGTAAGAGGTTTCGCAGCTTTCGCATAATCTTTGATGAACTTCGTATAATAGGATGTCATGCCCAGGAAACTCTTTAATTCTTTTACGTTGTTAGGTGGTTTCATTTTTGTAACCCCCTCTACTTTTTTCTCGTCTGCCTCAATGCCATCTGCAGTTACTACATACCCTATAAATTTGACATGTGTCGAATACAAGGCAGAGGTTTCTACCGTGGCTATCATAGTCCTCGCTGAAAACTATTATGTCGTCGATATACACGTAGCAAAGTTTGCCAATATGCTCCCTTAGGACATCGTCGAGGTTGTTTTCTCTGGAATACGGCTGGGACGTTTTTAAGCCCAAACGGAAGACGAAGAAATACCTCCCATTTAGTGTGGAGAATGCAGTCTTTGGGGTGTCTGATTCCGATATATAAGTTTGATGGAATTCCGAAGTCAAATCACGAGTAGTAAAATATTTCGCTTTCCTAAGGCTTGCAAAATAGAATTGATGTCTGGTATCGAATAGGTATCCGCAATCATGACGGCGTTCAAGCGCTTACAATCCTTGACCATGCGGATTGCTTTTCTCCGTTCGGTTTGGGCTTTCTAGGAACTACCCAGACCGGGGAGTTATAAGGACTTTCGTGCGAATCTTAGCCCTAACACTCGTGTCCACGGCCTCTCAGGGCGAAAGTGGTTCGAATATTTATGTGTTTCGTCTAGCAATAAATGTAAATTTAGGGACTCTTTGGCCAAGAGGGGTATTTGTATACCGGATGCTATTGTCATCAGGTTGTTTTTCTTGTCGATCAGGGCCTTTAAAGTTATCAGAGTGTCGTCTCCTATAATGCCGTCGAATGACTTTAGTCCGTGAAGAACAAAGAAAGTAAAAACAGTATAGTTCCCAGTCGGCTTAAATAATTGCCCAGTCAGGCGGTGTGTGATTTTTGACATTACCTCCGACGGATTGAACAAAATACAGCGTGTAATGGTAATGTCGTGGAGCCGGCGGAATTTTTGGGGCTTATAAAATTATTTTTGGCACCGGAGACTATTAGAAATTGTAATTTGGCCCATCTTTTGGTCCTACATTCTATGCATGGTATGCTAGAGAGGTCATAAAATGTTTCTCTCCATCGCCTATGCACTCTACTTCCTCTAGAGGATAACAATGTTCCACTTCCCGAGATGAGTCTTCCAGTTCGACTACCTCATGGTCATTGCTACCTTCGCGTTGTTGTTGTTAGTATTCGTTGGGAGCGGGGCTAGATGGGTTAAATGACGTTGTCGATTGGAGATGATAAAGCCTTTGGGCTTTACAGAAGCGATTCAAGTTAGTATTGTCTCTCGGACTTCGGTTGATGCCACCGGCTTCCCCTTGACGCGAGTTGAAATTGGACCTAAAGCTTTGGCCCGATTTTTTCGGCTCGTGTTTGATTACTGGTCTAGCCAATTGAAATCTTGGCGCGCTCTGTGCACTTCCGCTTGGACCGTATCTGTATCTTGAGTTTGTTTGTGCCCTATGGTTAAATTGGGATGTTTGGAGAATCTTGGTGGATTTAACGGACGATAGTTTTGGTAGTTTTGATGAAATCTAGGTCTTAAGGTGGGAAGCCTCGAAGTTGGGTTTGTCGGCTCCATTTTTTGTAATTCTTAACAGATAGAGTACGCATTGTCGACGTCCCCAAGATAACGGATGATCACTAACCTAGAAACGTCGCCGTTCAGTTCCCTAATAAATGCGTTAAGAGCCTTATTGTCCAGCTAGGAAGGCATTTGTTACCTCCACAGAGTAGTTCATGCTCTTTATCCGATTCATTATCAGTGAAACGTGGTTGTTAAAAGCAAAAATCCTCTAGTTTTTGATTTCCCTGGGTAATGTGGGTCAGCTCGTATTCTAAAGTGCCGACGTCCATTTTATAAGCGAAGTGTAATGCCAGGACTCGCTTGACCTCCGACCAGTCGTCGTCCCGCACATTGTAGGGGCTGAGCGCCAAATCGGCGTTCCCCCTGATCTTCTGCCTAATCTGAAAATTACCAGACCTATACAATGGTTTATCGGGAATGACTTCGTAGTCGTTCACGATAGACTGAGCCCTATTAATCCAAGAAACGTATTTCTTGGAATCCCCCTCAAAAGTTAATAGTTCCTTCACGCAGTCCGGCACGGTTGAGAATTTATGTTAGCGGTAGCGGTATCTCCGCTACCGGGTTCTACCAGGTTACATTGCTCAAAGTCCGTTTCAAGAATGCTTACTCTATTTCCTACTCTCCTAACTTCATCTCTTAACCCTACATCTGAGTAGTCAGGGCCGAAATAGTCCAGAATCCAGACGGTTCAAAACTTCCTTAATTTCGCCAATTTTTTTATGTTTTTATTTTAAAAGTTGTTTGTTTTTTATTCTATTTCTTAATTATTATATATTTATGTTGGTTTTCAAATTTTGTTTGTTTCTTATTTTGTTTCTTTACAATTATTTTTTATATAATTATTTACGTTGGTATCTTAAAACTTTATACCTTTGGGTGCAGCTATTGTTTTCTATTTATTTATTGGTAGGGAAATGCATAAAAAAATCGTCTCACTCACCCTTAATAATCTTCTACTTGGTTTCGATTTTATTTATTTGTCGTTGATTCGTTTCTCTTTTGTATTGGCGATTCTTACAGGGTTATTATTCTGAAATTAGAGTACATTTGGTAAATGTTTCATTTTGGTTTTTGTTTTAAAAAAATTTTGTGTATTGATTTTTTCGTGTTGGGTGCGTTTTTCATTAGCATTTTTTTCCTCTGTGTATTTCTGTGTACCAGGCGCGGTGGTCCGTATTTTTCCATTTTGGCGTTTCGCCTACTAAGGTACGGTTGCCACATCCGTTTGCCTTTCCAGCAGACTGCAACACACACACAAAAAAAAAAGCTTTCAATAATAATTTAATTTACTGATTTTTTGATTCATAATTCTTTTTTTTTATTCTTAACTTTACCGCTCTCAAATTAATTTCCGCCGCAGTTATCACTGTTTTTATTCCTTTAAATTCCAATTCTTACGCTCGCTCAGCGTCGCAGCGAATTACTGCTTATTTTGTTTATCTCAGCACTATGTCAATAGCACGCACAACGCCACTTTTTCATTTTATTGTTTCACATTTTTTCACATATTTTTTTAATTTCACAGTTTACCATTTTTTTTTAACCGCAGGGTAAGCCCCGAAATGTTCGGGTCCCATTTTCTTTGCGAAAAGTGAGATCTGTTCGGGCGCCAGTTACGTCATCGGGAGAGTCAACGCGATAGACGGTGATTTCCACGTGACGACGGCCATGCTCCACAAGGCAATTATAGTAGCGGACCAGGTCAACAAGGTACTAAGGGCTCGCCAGCTAGCGAAGACTGGAGTGATTAACTTCAATCTTTCGGACCACGTCGAAATCGACACTTTATTGGTCGGAGGAGGGAAGTTGTCCCCGATATTACCTAATGGTCAACTGCATCCTCGTTGCTACTTTCTTCTATCTTCAGTACCAGCTACGAATTTTAATTAAAATAAACGGCAACAGTTTAAGCTTTAAACGTTGCAATCGTTTATTGTCAAGTAAAATATTGGTGTGTTCGGATTCGGGGTACAAAGTTAAGTAAATCTAAAATCATTCCTTGAGTGGCTGATAAGCTAAAGTCCTCTTCATAGATCCTCGACGTCAACATATTGTTGCCAGAGCCGTAGCGAAAATACCAAAGCAGCGGTTTTGGGTGTTTTGCCAAACGTCGCTGCGCTCCAGACGCAAGAGCTGCA
Organism: Drosophila auraria; assembly: GCA_008042615.1. NCBI lineage: Eukaryota > Metazoa > Arthropoda > Insecta > Diptera > Drosophilidae > Drosophila > Drosophila auraria. Next base: position 14,986 of record VNJW01011448.1, read on the forward strand.
TTTCTGTTTGGGCCCAACGGAGAGTAGGAGGCAGCGGCGGCTATAGCTAAGGCAGATCAGCGGGCGGTCAGTGCTTTTCCGGTGTCACGCTGCTGCCATTGCAGTTCTGCCACAACAGACGCTGTTGCCGCCCTTGCAGATAATAATTTAATTAAAATAAGGAATTGTATTAGAGTTTTCGTTTTTAGGTGTTCCGGTTTTCACAAACTTTTTGGAGTCAAGTGTTGAGAATTCGCGGCGAGTTGTTGGGATCCGCCCAAATGCGGTGTGCCAACCGTGATCTTTTTGCTTCTAGAAGAATATTTTGAAAAACAATAAAACCGTTTTCAACCACCAGTTTTAATTTTTTTATTGTTAGGCCTGAAATATAAAAGGCAGCCCACGTAAAAGCTCAAAGTGAAACGAATTTAATTGATTTAAATTATCATAGCTTAACATATTTATCAGAGATCAATAGAGGTAGAGAAAGCTTTAAAAAATCTTCAGCTCCCGGCTTATTTTACGCTTTGACTACTAAATAGCCGGTGGCGTCCCGTCGCATACATCGATTACGCGCTATCGCCCTGTTCACAAATGAACACGTTTATATATAAATATATATTTATCTTTAACAAATCAATGCAGCTGTACGCTGCTTAGCGCATGTGCGCATGACTCTAAACATAGCGGCAGGTTGAGCGTAACACAAATAGTGTTAGTAAACCGATCCCCTGCGTGGGATCTCAGCAAATCTTTAAATATAGCGGCCAAACGGGCCGAACACAAAACACTTGACAATATGTACATGTAATTTGAATCCCTGCGTGGGATCCACGAATCCTGGGTTCACTGCTATCGCACTCAAGGATGTATATCTAGAATAATATTTGATGCTAGCTACCTAAGCTAGGATCTATATAAACCGGACACCGCTCCTAATAAAATCAGTTTCTTAGGAAAACTTCCATGTAAATGTCTTATATTTTGATCCTTCGAGCAACTCTGCAGTTTTCCCCCCAGTGGTAAGAGGCTCAGAGAAAGGACCGCACCTTTAGTATTGCAAAGTGTTAACGCTTGCAGCTAAAGATTGCTGAAAAATAATGGTCTCTTGTTTTCCCCCCAAGTGGTAAGGAACAGAGTATAACTATAAAGCAAAAGGAGTCCTTATTGTTAAATAATGGAAAATTAAAAAAAAAAAACGAGAAAATTATAGTAGTGAAAAATTTAAAATTGTGGTCGAAAAATCGGCAAAACAAAAAATAAAATAATAAATAAATAAATTTATTGTTTTTGGGGCGTATTCAAGGCCAAAACATCGAAGAAAAAATAGACTATCAGTGACCCAAAAAAAAAAAGTCAAAAAACGTGAAATATATATCTGCAAAACAAAAAACAACCACTGAACCTACTACAATCTACTACAACTACAAAACCGACAACGTCAACGCAGCATCTACAGCAGCGGCAACAACAACAGAAGCGACGGCAGCAACGGCAGCAGAGGCAGCTAAGTCAGACTTAAATTTAAAATTTTAGAAAAAGTAAAATTTTTTTTAAAATATAATTAAGATGTTATCCGCGGAGACTATTGCTCTCATAAAAAGACAGGTAGAAATTACGACAGAGAGTAGGCAGTTAAAAGACCTTCCAAACCTTAGTTTTGATTTAATAAAACATTTTGAACAGCTTAAAGCAAAATGTGTTAGAAATCATACGACGCTGTTAAGAATTGGAATAGTCGATCACGACTACTTCAAACAGAAACATTTTGCCGAAATGATGTCTTCATTTAAAAGAATCCAAGTTAAAATAGAGCAGGTTCTGCAAAAAGCAGACACAAGAGAGTTGGTAGATAGTAGTAGTAGGAAGGTAAGTCAAGAAGCCTTAGATAGAGCACTAAAGCAGCTAGTGGCTTATTTAAAGAAGACGTTTGAAACGATACAGGAATATCAAAGCCAAACGTTTGTAATTAGAATAAAGATGATTAAATTCTACTGGGGCAGACTGATTACATTGAAAACAGTCGACCAGATTGATGTCACTAATAGGAATTATAATGCCATTTTTGAAGAATTAGAATTCGAAATCGATACTGTCATAAACGACATGAAAACGAAATTAGAAAAAGTAGTGCCAAATGTAGAAGTTGCAAAAATGAAAATTGATGATTTGCCAACTCTGCCAAAAATACAGGTTCCCACATTTTTTGGAGATTCCAAAGACTGGGACCTGTTTTATGAGTTGTTTAATGAACTCGTACATTTAAGGGAGGATTTGAGTCCGACCTTAAAATTTAATTACCTTAAGAGCTCACTTAAGGGAGAAGCCAGGAACGTGGTTTCTCACTTGTTGTTGGGATCTGGGGAAAATTATGAGGCCGCTTGGGAAATATTAACCAAGCGGTATGAAAATAAAAGAAATAAAAGAAAATCCTATTAAAAAAATTTTAATGAATAAAGAATATTCAAAAAGCTGTTGTCCCATATGCAAAGGTTCGGGACACAATGTATTACAATGCTCCGGTTTTCACTTTTGTTTTTCGTTTTTAGGTTCTCCGGTTTTCACAAACTTTTTGTCATCGTTTTGTTACCGAAATATTTAATTATTTTTATTGCTCAAACAGTTGACTTGGATGTTTTAAGAAGTAAACGGAATGTTTAAGCTTCTTTACTTTTTTTAATTGTTTGTTTTAAAGCCAAATAAAGGCAGAAATTGTTTATTTATCGGTCCAAGAGAGCTGCCACTCTTTAAACAGGGACTTTTATACCTTTTTATACCCGGTACCCATAGGGTACAAGGGTATTATAAGTTAGTGCCAATCGAGAATGTATGTAACAGGCAGATGGAGGCATCTCCGACCCCATAAAGTA